>BQNB010017777.1:0-21908 GCA_026074375.1 Tanacetum coccineum
TTCAAGTTGAGTTTGCTGATATGGAAGGTCAAATGCAGCAACTCATGGAAGAATTGAAGAAAAGTCAAAAGAATGTTTCTTTTGAAGTCAACTGCAATAGTGTTTGGGGTTGTGGCTTCGTTTATGTTTGTTATGAACTAATTAGTTGGGGTTTATCCAGTCTAATCAATTGGCGTATGAATTATCCATGATCAGTTGTTGTTCTTAATGCCAAATGGTTATACATATTATTTGACTTTTGCTAAATCATATCAGTGACCCAATTGACTTTCACTAAATCATACCAGTAGACTTTATAAGTCAAACAAATTAACATATTCATCCACAATAATATGACTAAGAGCTGAATATATTCATTCCATCAACCAACACAAAATCATATTCAACCACATAACCCATTACCTACTAAGAACTTCTAGCAAAAAAGCGACTTCCCTAAACATTCACATTGTACAGTAAACATAAAACCCAAAAACAACTCATCTGATGATGAGAAATTTTAGCAACTTGCGTAACTTTTTTCAACCATAGCAAGGATTTCTTCGAGCTCATTAGGTGACCTTAACAACCTTGGGATAATCTGAACACACCTTTGACACATTGGTGGATCATACCACCTGAGAAAGTTGACACATGTTGGACTCTGAAAAGAGTCGAAAAAGGATGTGTAAATAAACAAACAGAATGATTTGTTACATATTTTTTGATCGGATCATACTTACAAGTGTAGGACAACCATAGAAACGACGACCTGGATTCCAATTAATCCATGATGTCCTAATCACAGCTTCCAAACCACACGCACAACGAACCATTTTATAAATTTTGTCTTATACTTTGCAAACAATCATTTATAATACACAAAAACGAGTCAGAGACCAATGGTGCAAGCGCTAAACGACAAAAAATAGCAACAGTAAAACACCTGTTGGAAAAAATAAAAAAACAAAAAAAAATTAGTGAGGGACCAACGGTGAAATAATGATGAAAATTTAAAATTACTAAACTGCCCATCGTTGAAAAGTCAAACTAACACCCGTTACGTATAACGGGGCTCGATGGACCAAACGGGTAAGAACAGTGACAAAAAGGGCTAACGACATCGACCCCCGTTATCTAGAGACTGAATCCGCAATCGAGCCTAACCTTGGGGACCAACAGTGTTATTTACCCATAAAAATTTCACATATGTCCAAATAACTAGTTTTTAATATATTAAAATCCAAAAATAAATAACAATTAACATATATACTAAAAGCCAGTACAAAAACGACATCCCCATGCATCGTTTTGAAGTTGGGCTTACTTGAGCCTGCCATGTGTGGCCATATAACATATGTGATCGTCTTTCCCTTTTTTTTCTTTTTCGTTTATCTTCACATGATACAGAGATGTTTCTACACACACATACACCCGATCAAATCAACAGTGCCTTCCTACCTGCAGATCTCCAAATAACTTTGACCAGTGTGTTTAAGCTTACTTTGATTAGTGTTTTTAAGGTACACACATTTTGGCCGATAGTGTTTCAATTTTTATGTTAGTGTTTAACTATGATTTTGGGGTTGATTTTTTTATGGATAACTTTTATAATTAAATTATTTGAAGATGCTGATATTGATTGTAGGACTTTGATTATGCCTTTAATTAACAACAAGGAACTAACTACAGATTTTTTCTATTGCTCTACTGAAATATTAAGGAGTAGCATTAAAAATTATAGTATATGGTTAAGTTGATCACTTAAAGACAATCAGCTAATGGATGAAGGCCTTTTTATAACCAAGTATCTTTAATAATTCCTAACTATCTGTTGCCACAGTTTATTTGCTTTTGTTTTTTGCCAATCTTGGAATTTTTATTATAAATAGATTTTAGGGTTAAATGATTTGAATATAATGTTGATGCAGTTTTCTGTTTTTTATATTGATCTCAGCTGCCGGCGATCTTCAGTAGTGTCGTATCAGGTAACTTCGTAAAGTGTTTCATACACTAGCCAATGTTTGAATATTCTGCCACCTGCTCAAATAAAAATACCTTACTCATTTAGGGCTGCTACAAGGTTTGCTCTTAAATCGTTTAACGTTTTCACCAAACATACTAAGTCAAGTGTCTCAGAGTAAGGATATGTCCCTTTGTAGCATGCGAGTATCAAACGAGTTAGGAGCTGGGAATCCACAGACTGCAAGAACATATATCTTGGTTGCATCGGCTCTTGGAGTAGTGGAAGTGATTATAATATCAAGGTATAGCTGCTAAAATTTTACCTGATTTTTTTCTATCTTTAATGTCTTTTAAATTATTTTTCGGTTATAGTATGTTGTTGAAGTTGTCATAATTACAACGGTTAAAGTTGTTACGATTAGCTGTAATAGATATGTTTTTTTGTTTTGTTGTAGAGTTGATACTCCGAGTATCATAGTAAGGGTGAAGAGACTATTGGAGGGTATATTGTCATGTCAAATATATTTGATGTTTTCAGGTTGGTTTATGATTACACAATCTCATATCTATATGATGTTTTTAGGACGGTTTAGCATCACCCTTTTTTCCTACATAAATTGCAAAAAGGGGATTGTTTAAAAGACTCTTAGAAAGAGCTTAGATTTGAGATTGTACAATCATCCATCACCCTTTATGTCGGCTTGGTTTATGATTGCGGAATATCAAATCTATAAATTTAGACATACATATTCACCTCAGAGCTTCTTTATTGCATAGGTATGTCTGAATTTATAATTTGTCTTTTAAGGGACTAAAGTTTGTGGTTGCCCGTATTTTGTAGTCTGCATTTTGTCTCATTTGGTTTAATGAATGGAATGTGTAATGGATGCATGAACGGCATGTTCAATATGATGGAAAACATAGCACCGACAAAAAATTAATACTCATCATGTTTTTGAAATCAAAGAGTCTTGCCTTTCATCAAGGTAATACCCATCATGTTTCTGAGCAGCTATTTTTGTAAAGAAATACATCTATGCAACGACTTATGGACATGGTTATACTACTTATACACTATGCTTTATTAATTAAATATTAATTGTGAAACCTGCCTGTCCAATATCATAAGTTTGTTGTTAGGCTATGATGAGTATATTATTCACAATGCATATCAATTCACATTTCTACATGCTACATTAACTGAACTTTCCAAGTACCGTTACAGTTCATATTTCTACGACTAATTATAGCTGATATTAGCTTTGCTCTTGCTTTGCAGGTAAAGGTGGTAGCTCGAAAAGCTAAAAGAAGAGATTCTTTACTGTCATTTGCTTTTCTATATCCAGCTAAAGCCATCATTTTACAGTAAAAGAGGTAACCAGCTCTCATTCGGTTCAATAATAATCCTTTAGATATTCTGAACGAATTGAATAAAGAATTCTTTTCTCTGCTCTTAAATCCTCATTTGTGCCTTTCGGTTGTTAAGCACAACTTTTTCTATACGTGTTATGCAAAATGGTCAACTATTACTAATAGATGTATGTTGTTTAAAATGTGTGATACATGAAAGTTTTATACGTGGTAGCGAGTGTATTCAGTAAAATTAACTTGAACACAACCTCTTTAAGAATTTATGTAACGAAATTTGTTTATACACATCTGGAAAACATAATAGCGCCAATGTTATGGTTTATTCAAGGACTATTGTAATGCTTCATAAGGACATGATCTAAATGTATTATGTGTTGCTTATGTTGTTGTCAGCGGTAGGGTAATGGCTAGAAAATCTATTTATGTATTCACAAATGGTCATTTTTAAGTATAGATCATAAAGTGTAAGCTGGGTTGGCCATCCTAAATTCTACATCTCTTTTTAAGTTTACAGTAACCAATGTATTAGATGGGATCATGGGACTACAAAGCTATTTTACTAAAGTAATCAATCTAACTTTTTTTAATAGACAGTTGTTAGTATATTATAGGTATTTGATGTTAAACTAATCCCTTTTACTAATGTGGCCTTGCCCATTTGGACCCTTAACTATGCCTTAATGACATTATTTACCCCAACTAATATTTGACAGTTATTTGATGGAAATATCTGTCATAACAATATATTTAGGGATCGTGGTCATATTCATGTATTCTGTCACATGACTTTCTCTCTCAATCAAACACTAATAACTTAAGATAAATCCCTCCATCAGATTGGTGACTTTACTACCGGAATCGACGAACCCTGACGTTATGGCTTCATCATCAAACCATAATCATCAGTCGGTTCTATCATCAAGTAAGTTCTCTTTGATGTTATTGTTATGATTACATGAGATTGATCCTGGACATGTATAATTAATCTAACATGTGGTATCAGAGCCGTTTAATCTCATGAATCATTATTGATTTAAAGATCATATTATAAACGATATGCGTTTAAAATAAACAAAATTCTGTAATACTTGCTTGATATTGATTACGTTGGAATAAGGGTATTTTTTAATGGATTAATTAGTCTACGCATTAATCAATAAAGTAGTGCAATCCATTAATTTAATTCAATAACAGTGGTGTGTTAAAAGCCTGTCATGCCATCAGTATTTGTGTCAAACAAAAATCTATTAATTGTTTAGTCAGTTTTGTTTTAACGTACCATCGCTATATGTGCCATGTTTTAACATATTATTGTTAAATTACTGATGACAAACAGTATAATATCATGCACATAAATATATATTTTATGATATGCTTTATTTGTTTGTGAGGGAAGCAATGGAAGATGAGCTGAATTCAGTGAGCAAAAACCACTTTTGGGGAATTGCTGAATTACCAAAGGGTGCAAAACCCGTTGGATGCAAGTAGGTCTATAAGACCAAACTTGACCCAAATGGAAATGTTGAATGATACAAAGTTCGTTTGGTTGTGAAAGGGTATACTCAAAAGGAGTGCGTTGATTATAAAGAAACCTTTTCTCCTATATCGAGAAAAGACACCCTAAGGATCGTAATGGCCCTTGTAGCTCACTTTGACTAAGAGTTACATCAAATGGATGTCAAAACGGCATTTCTTAATGTAGATTTACATGAAGATGTGTACATGGCCCAACCATAAGGTTTTAAATCCAAAGGCCAAAAAAATCTAGTTTGTAAACTCAAGAAATCTATGTATGTGCTTAAGCAAGCATCTCGACAATGGTATTTAAAATTTGATGAAGTAATGAAGAAATACAACTTCATCAAGAATCAGGTAGATTAGTGCGTATACCTCAAAATGAATGGGAGCAAATTCATTATACTTATGCTTTATGTAGATGATATCCTTTTAGCAAGTAATAATATTGATTTGTTGCATGAGTCAAAACGTTTCTTATCTAGAAACTTTGACATGAAAGATCTTGGTGAGGTATTGTATGTTATTTGAACTGAAATTCATCAAGATCGAGCCAATGGGATATTAGGATTGTCCCAAAAGGCATATATTGAACGCAAACTCAATAGGTTCAATATGCAACATTGCTCTCCCATAGTCGCTCTCGTAATTAAGGGTGATGTTTTCGGGTCTTATCAATGTCTAAAAACTAAGGTTAAATATGAGGAAATGAGGCGAATTCCTTATGCTTCTGTAGTAGGAAGCTTAACGTATGCTCAAGTTTGTACTCGACCAGATATCGCTTATATATGCGGCATGTTGGGCAGGTTTCAATCTAATCCTAGCCTACTTCATTGGAAAGTTGTTAAGAAAGTATTGCGATATTTACAAGGAACCAAAGAGTACAAACTAACTTATACTAGATCCGACAACCTTGAAGTTATTGGATACTCGGATTCAGACTTTGCGAAATGCAGACACTAGTAGATCAACTTCGGGATATATTTTCATGCTATCAGGTAGGCTTATTTCTTGGAAGAGTCATAAACAAGTGCTAACAACGACATCAACAACAATGGCTGAATATGTATCAGTTTATATTGCGACATGCCATGAAATGTTGTTGAGAATTTTGATGAGTGGACTCAAAATTATTAACTCCATTTCAAGGTCATTAAAGATTACTGCGATAATAACGCAGCCGTGAGCTTCTCGAACGGTAATAGTTCAAATGGAGCTGGTTTATACCTCGATACAAAGTACTTATTTGTACGTGAAAGAGTGGAGGAACAACGTATAAGTCTCGAGCATATTAGATTTCATGAAATGCTTGCGGATCCGCTAACTAAAGGCCTACCATCCAAAGTATTTCAAGGCCACGTTGCCAAAATGGGTTTTCGTCAAGACCTTACATAATGTTGTAGTTAGTGCACTATTTCATGATAACGAATAACTTTAAAACAAGTGCTTTAAGACAATATCCTTCACTATAATGTCTAGTTTGTCTACATTTACTTTGAACTGTGTACACTTATGTTTCATTATAGACAAACGTATTTGTACCACATTATTTCATTGTCATTTTGGCTTAATGAAAACATATTTTCATATTAGTACCAATGTTATAATGGATGGGGATCCCGTGTCAAACGTGACGTGTGTGGCTGTATCTTTTTGCTTTGGTGCTATTATGGAATTATGATAATTTCTTATAAACTTGAAACTGATCAATATAAATTCTCAAATTTATGTATACATCTAAATGGTCCTACGGCCAAGTGGGAAAATGTTAGACTAATCCTTTTTACTAATGTGGTCTTGCCCATTTGGACCCTCAACTATGCCTTAATGACATTATTTACCCCAACTAATATTTGACAGTTATTTGATGGAAATAACTGTCATAACAATATATTTAGGGATCGTGGTCATATTCCTGTATTCTATCACATGACTTTCTCTCTCAATCAAACACCAATAACTTGAGATAAATCCCTCCATCGGATTGGTGACTTTACTACCGGAATCGACGAACCCTGATGTTATGGCTTCATCATCAAACCCTAATCATCAGTCGGTTCTATCATCAAGTAAGTTCTCTTTGATGTTATTGTTATGATTACATGAAATTGATTTTGGACATGTATAATTATTTGAAACCAATTTAGACAACTTTGCACTTTTAAATTAGTCATTAGCCATGCATAGTGTGTACACTATTTTCAAATTTCAAAAATCTTACCTATTCAGCCACCAAGTTGTTGCAACGCTTTAACTTTTCTTAATCCTGCAACTTGCAGTAAAATGGCAGCAGCTAGCGAATCAAACCTAACATCTAAAAGAGCTGAAAAAATGCTCATCACGCAACCCGAAACTATCAGTCTAAGAGAATTGAAACCTACACACTGCAACAAAGTACTGTAATAGAAGTTAAAGTATACTCACACTCCGAAAGTGACTACAAGACATGTACAAAACCCGCGACCATCAGGTTTTTGATGTATACTTATTGACAAACACGTTTGTTTCTTACACTTTGTGTGACCTTGAGATTTTTGTATTCTGTTCCATTTTCGGTCCGTTTTTCTTTGAGAAGTTTCAGTTTCATATAAAATTTTCGCAGGAGTAGGATTACTCCTCATGGGTCTAAATAACATGTTAGCCCTCGCCGCAACGCGCGGGTTAGTTTCTAACTCGTTATCATGTAAATAGACACTAATACCCTTGCTTTTGTTCTTTGCCATACAGGTAATACGCAAACACACATATCTGCTTATAATTCAAGAATCAAACTGTCATTTATTTAATGAACATTCGCCATTCTTGATCCAAATATTACAAAATTCATTTATTAAGAAAATACTACACGAAACCCACAAAGTTCTTTTTAATTCCTGCCTCGTAACAATAATCTATTACTACGAGCTTAGGAGTAGTTTGCTTTTTATGAAACTTTGAGAAATTAAACGCATAAATGAATGTGTTTGAGTGATATGAGCCGTTAGATGTAAATATCAAGAAAGTAAGGGCACATGTGACAACTCAATTTGCAAGCTTAAAACAAACATCTCCATCTCCGGTTGCTTTTTTATCTCAATTTTAATTGAACTATTAATATTTCTTTCACAGGCTTTTGCTTATTATTTTAAAAATCCATTGCTTGATGTTTTTATACATAAAGTTTGTTTGATGTTACGTAAACCAATACACATAAACTAATACACATAACTATGAGAACATTACATAAATATAATATTAATAGTTGGAAAATTATTATTAATGATACATCAAATAGTAATTCCTGAACATGGTTATGATTCGCCAAAATGATAAGATTTGAGACACCAGAAGCTACCACATGCATACGTATCCATAATTATATATTTGATACATTCATAGACCAGAATTATATATTGATACATCGATATCGATACATGTACTAATTCATTACTGATACTCAAATGCAAATAAAATTGTAAAGAATATATTAATGATGCATGAATTAATACGCATATACCACTGCTGATTCGTACCTTTGATACATCATATGAGACCCAATAAACAAAATCGAAAAAAAAACTAGATTACCCTATAATAATTCACAAAAGTATTGAAAACACCAATCTCATGTTCGATTCTTGACCTAGATGCCGTGATGATTGGTTTTTCAGGCCAGGTTCCAACGTGGGCTGCTAGAAAGAAGGAAACATGTCGGGTTTAGCAGATTTGTTAACGTCGACCGTGTATATCTAGGGATGATTTTCAAACAGTAATTATGTACTCGCCATGGCCGTTATTTTAGAGAAGATGAATGTGAGATAGAGTGGAGAGGCCGGCTATGATTTTGGAAAAGTGTGAATGTATATATTTTTGGTTAATTAGCAGATTTTGTGGCCTACTAAAATACCAAAATTGCCCTTCCAATTTATCAAATTAGTTTTATCAGAATTTAAATTGATATTTCCACATGGCATGTACCTATTGGCTTTCTACACTTTTCACTTTAAGAACTACAGTATCTTATATGATCCTCATTATATATATATATATATATATATAGAGTAAGGATTTAGTGAGAAGTAAATTAAAATAAAGAGTGATGAGAAGTGACTAAAACCACACATTTAAGATGCAACGACTTGCATTAGATGCATTTTTATTCATTTAGATGCATCATTTTGAGTTTCAAACGTTAATTTGATGCGTAGATGGTGCAAATTGATTTTCATGATTTTGGCACATGCAGAGGAACAAAAAACAAGAGAAAAAATAAAATGCATCTAATATACGTATATGCATCTAATTAAAAGCTAGAAAACACATTATGATGCGTTATAATGCATCTAAGATTATAGAGATGCATCTAATTTAAGTCGGTGCATCTCGGATATACGGTTATAGTTACTTCTTATCCTTCTTATTTTAAGAAAACTTCTTATTTGATCATAACTCTCTCTCTCTCTCTCTCTCTCTCTATATATATATATATATATATATATATATATATATATATATATATATATATATATATATATATATAGGATAAAGATCAAATAAAAAGACAAATATTCGTGAGAAGGATAAAAAGAAAACTTTTTTTAAAAAAGTTCTCGAAAAATTCCAAAAAAATTCCATTAAATCAGGTATGTTGGTGCATAAAACTTTTGTAAAAGAAGTTTTTCTAATTTTGAGTTTTTATACGTTTTTTTAATGCGCAAAAAAAGAAATTTTGATGCACAAATTTTTTGACTTATTATAGTTTGATGCGCAATAAAATTTTGATGCAAAAAGTCAAAAGAAGTTGGGTACAAAAATGAATTTTTGATGCACAAAAAACCGATTTAATGCACAAACGTTTTTTTATTTTTTTCAGCAAAACTATCCACTTTTAGAAAAACTTCCTTTACAACTTTTTCATGCACCAACATACACGATCTTGTGGAATTTTTTTAGAATTTTTTGAGAACTTTTTAAAAAAATAAATCTTTTTATCCTTCTCACGAATATTTGTCTTTTTATTTGATCTTTATCATATATATATATATATAGGCTCCGGTTCCATTGAGAAAGTTTTTTTTTGAGAAAATTGAGAAATCTTCGTTTGAGCAAATTGATTCATATTTTTTTATTTGATTCACAAGTAAACATCATTTAATAGTGAATCAAATCTATAAATCACAAATTTGATTCACAAATCTATGCTAAAATTGAGTTATGTTAATGATTCAAAATTTTTTTTACACATATTAGATTATAATCAGTTTAAAAAGAGTTTTACGCTTGAAAAACTTGAATCAAAGTTAAAAATCTATCATTTTTGAAAACCTTCTCAATCTTCTCAAAATAAAAACCTTCTCAATCGATTAGGATTATATATATATATAGGGGACCGTTCTTTGCAGAACCAATTTTTTGTACAGAACCTACAGAACCACATTAAACCAATTAGAATTTAGTATCATTACTTTTTATTTATTTATTTCAAAAGGGTATAATAGTCAAAACATATTTTGACTTTTTTTTAACTTTTTTTAATTAAAAAACATTTTTTAAATAACCTTTTAATTTTCAGAATTATTTTTTTTATTTTTTTTATATATATTTTAGTATATACTGTTTTCAAAAGAAAAAAAATAAGTGCATATATGTTTTTTTTTTAATATTGTAAATTCCATATTTTTAGTATACATTTTTAACTTAATAATATGGTAATTACACATATGTTTCTTGTGGACATTCTTTAATCTTCAAAATTTATAACACAAAATATAGACAAAAATTGATATCAAATGAAATACATTTCAAATACAAATAACAAACCAAAAACATAAATACATAAACAAAATTTGATATCAAATGAAATACATTAGAAATATAAATCCAACTGTATCCATGTTGTTCAAAATCAATGGGTGCACTTTTCGAAAAACATATGTGCACGTTTCACTTTCTCTCTCAAATTCATTAGAACATATGAGTACCCTTGCAAGAACATATATGCACGCCTTTCGATAACATATATGCACAACTTCTAAAATTACAAGTGCATTTGTTGATCATCTTCATCACACGTCGTCTTTTCTAAAAACATATATGCACGCCTTTCGAGAACATATGTGTCCGGCAACTGAAAACACAAATGCATTCTTCGTTCATCTTCATCACACACCATCTTTCTATGATTGAACCATCCTCACTGAAACAAATATATAAAAACAAAAAAAGAACTATTAATATCAAATTATGCCACGTGAAATTAATCGTAAAACAAATATGCACCATTTAATTAATAACCTTGTAACACATATGCACACCATTTGAAACACTACTATTTTTATTTCATTTTTAAAAAGATTGATATTTTATCTCAAAATTAAATCAACAACTCAAAAATTTAAGATCATGTGTTACCTGATAAAGACTTTAGATCAGACACCAAAACGCTAAGAATTCCACTAACAAAGGCATCTCCAGCACCCGTAGTATCAATAGGCTTCACTTTTACACCTGGAACTCGACCCTTAAATGTCTGCAATACATTAAACAATTTTGTTGAATTTACGGCTCGAGTCTTGAGTAAAAACATATCAATCATGAAGAACATATATTAGAATCTTGCCTTAGTGTAATATCTGCAACCTTTTGATCCTTCACTAACAAGAAACAGTTTGAGATTCGGATGAAAGAGCTTCTTCAACACCACATTATCATCATAAGCATTATCAACCCCCATCAAAAACGTAATTTCGTCCTCACTTACCTGCCAACTTCTTATTAATCACTTATATAACCATTTATGACTTATACTTTGCTCTAAAAATAAATAATGTATTACCTTAATTACATCAGCTTGATCCCACACACTCATAATGCCCTCTCAAGCAGCGTCCTCTGATGGCCACAATGGCAATCTCAAATTCACATCATAAGAAAGAATACTACCAGATTTCTTGGCTATAGCCATTGCAGCTAAATGTGCTGATTTACATGGCTCGTTGATCAAACTAATCGAACCAAAGTGAAATATTTTTACCTGCACAAGTCACACAAAAACTGAAGTTAACAAACCTGTTTGATAAGATTCACATTAAGTTCTGATTCTTGAAGTAGCATATCTGCACTAGGATTTCTAAAAAACAAAAACTCCCTTTCCCCGTCAGATTTTAGACTAATGAAAGCTAATGCTGTTCTTGCCTTGGGGTCAAACTGCATGCCAGAGTTCTTGACTTTGTTTTCTTTCATAATGTCAGCCAACATGTACCCGAATTGGTCATCGCCCACCTGAATATGGTACGATATGCACATTTGTTACATTTTTATACATAGAGTTATAGAAGTTGGAATTCTAAACTGATCAAGTAATGTTGAGCGACATTACTTTTCCTATAAATGCTGAAGAGCCTCCCAATCTTGATATACCGACATCAACATTAGCCGAAGCACCACCGGGAGCTTTTTCAAAGACGGACGCTTCTGCAAGTGAGACTCCAGAAACCGATGGCACAAAATCGATCAACATTTCACCAAAGCATACAACAAGTGATTTCATTGCCTCTTGGTCTTTACTTGAGTACAAAGATAAGTCATTTGAACCACCTGTATACATTAGTAATGCCTCATAAGGGAAAGAAAGAAAACATTTAATCGAATCACATAACGAACATAGAATACATGAAAATGTATGGCTTCTTAAATCACATGCCAATCTCAAATAGGAATCCATATTTTAGACATAATTTGGAACTTTTGCGAAGATAAACAGTGGTAACGTCCTTTAGTAAATTCTTCATACTAAATCTATATATAAAACTATATTCTATATTATAAACGTGTCTTTCTCTATCGTACTTCGCTTATAGAGTTATAGGTATCCAATGTGCTTCCGTAACGCAACTAAACTCGAAATCACCCTCAGCCAAATAACAACACATCTACTAAATACACATATCAGACTTTCTGTGTGGGTTATAGTTGTGGAACGTTGGCCCGAAGTGTTTTTTATCGAAGTTTTATTATGTTATATGTAAGGTTGTTTTATTATGTTTTAAAAGAGACAAAAAGAAAGAGAAAAAACAAGGCTGGAATTTGTGTTCCATACCAGCCCATTATGACTATATCAGAAACCATATGCCCATACCCTTCCAGCAAACCAAAAAATGACACCCAAATTAAAAGAAGAAATATAGGTGGATGCAATACCGTTGATTCATTCATCCCATCAACAAGAAAACTAACATCAGTTGTTATTAGAATTTGAAAAGCAAACCTTCATTCGAATACTTTCTTAGACCTCATCAGCCACTAAGAAACGAATCATAAATCTTCATTGAAAGATTTTCTTGGATCTACAATGATTTTTGAATGGTTTTTTTGGATCTACAATCATACCCGAATCATCGCTGAGAATGGTTTTCTTGGATCTACATTGATTTTCGTCACTTTATATGAGATCTTCGTGGATCTACAATGGTATTTTTTTGGTTGCTGGAGATTGTGTTTGTGGCTGAGACATGTGAATTAGGGTTGATAGAGAAATGTGAGAGAGAGGTGGGATATACACGTATGAAACAATGAAATTAACTGAATAAATCCTAAAAAGATGGGACAGTTTTTGGAGAAATTATAAATTCGAAATTCCCATAGTGCCCCTTAATTTATTTTCTTTTTCACCATTTTTCTTTGTTTTTACTTTCTCTCTCTAAAATCTCTATTTTTCTTATTTTTGTGTTTAAGGTGATGAAATGATATCCTAACAAATACAATCAAGATTGAGTATGTTTATAGCTCCTGATGAAGAGCTGTTTTTATTTGGAACTCCTTTATGTAGAGGCATTCTGAATTCATAGTTCTTAGAATTTTTTCTAGAGGACTCTCCTTTTTTATATTCAGATTTTACTTTGTTTATTTTTTCAGTCTTGAATGGTAGTTCTTCATCTGAGTCGGACTCAGTTTCGGGTTCTTCCATTTTTTGATCTGTTATAGTATTGAAGAAATGTTTTGGAAGGTATTTTTCAAAATCTTGAGGGTTTTCTTTGAACTGTTGTTCGCATTCATCATTGTTGTATGACAAGAGTTTTATTAGATGTTGATCACAATCATCTATGTTAATGAAGAAAAAAATTTCAAGATGAGAGAAAATACTCATTCTTTTTTAAAGGTAAACATTTCTTGTTTTTCTCTCGGTTTGCTAAATGGGTTTTTTAGCGCTTGTTTATTTTTTAAACTTTCCATTTTAGGTTCTGAAGATCCTAAGTTGGGTGGTGAAAACCTAGTTAAACCTTTATAGCTAGTGGTAGCTTTAGGCTCTTTAGGTATTTTCTTTAATTGACTTAAAATTTCTTTGTCATTATTGTTTATTAATTCACTTATGTCAGTGATTACTTTCGCAGAGGCTTGTTCAATGCCGTTTTTATTGATAATTTTTTCAAGTAAATCAATAATCTTTGATTGACTTTGTTTTATTTCAAGGAGGTCAGTACTTACGGTTTGAATGCTAGCCATTTATTCACCAATAACTCGGTTGAGTTGATCCTGAATTTTGTTAAGAGCAGTAGTAAAATTATGAATTTCGTTCTTGGTTACTTGAGGTTCTATGTTGAAGTTTTCAAGACTATTTATAGATGCTTCGAGTCTGTCGACTTTAACATTTAAATCTTTGAGTAATTTTAACGTATCTACTCAAGTCAGTTTCTATGTCTTTTTGGAGTTGATACCAAAATTTATTGAACGTTGAAATCTTAGATTTCGAAGTTTTTTCACTTTGATCTTTACTAACCCCAAAGTAAGATAGAAGTTTGGAAATTCCTAACCAATTTCTTTCAACAATTTGATTGATATTGTTGGTTGAGTTTACTATGTTAGCAACGATAGAATTAGCAGTACTGAAAACGTACTTTCTGGAAGTTGGATCAATTTCTTCGTCTAATTTTTTGAAGTTTAGGATTTTTCCTTTTTTGTATATGTGCGGGTAGGGCACAGTTAAAGATTTTGAACAGCTCATCCGTGAAAGATTTTATGTAGATCTTCTTTTAGAGAGTCTATATTTTGAGACATTATTCTCATACTTTTACTTATATTTGAAGAAGATGCTTCTCCAATGTGGGGTGTTTCTCCTATGTGGAGTTTATTTCTTCTAACTTGAGTTGATGGTTTTTGACCAATCAATTTTTTATTTTTAGCAATGTCGATTGCCCAAGTTTCATCAATAGGTTTTATCGTAGCAAATTTGCTACCTTCAACACTACCTATTTCGGTAAAGAGGTCATCGATTTCGATATACTCTTTCTTTTTGTAGTCTATGCTGTGATGACTGGATGTCAAAGCATATGCGACTAGATAGGTGATGCTAAACACCTTGTTGCCTGGTTTCATAAGATCTGATCTTTCAAACTCATGTACAAAGGCAAGGGTCTGATCTAGGTCTTTAGTATCTAAACTTAATCCATATTGAGGATAAACAGTAAACATGAATCTAGAATAAGCAAGATTTCCTCTTGCAATTCCAAGGATACAATCCTTTCTGGACTCAATTCTATTATCTAGGAGAGCCATTTTTATAGGAGTGTCGATGCCACTTCTAAATTCTGATTTAATTAAAATTTTAACTGCTCCTAAATGGACGCAACTAATTTTATTTTTGATGTCAGAATTTATTTTTGATAAGCTTTTGTTTATTTCATCCTTAGTGATTAAGGGTAAGTAAACAGCTCCTGTGGTTTCGGAAATGTCAACATGCATTTCTTTAGAGTTAACAAAATAATAAATTTTGTTTTTTCGTCTTAATAAAGGATTTAAGAATCCACATGTTTTAGGGATTTTAAAAGCTTGTTCTTTATTTAACAAAAGTTTCTGTTTTGAAATTTTGTTTAGAAGGTCTTGTTTTATCATAAGACTAACATCAAAACCATGTCGAGATTCTGAAAAGGTAATTTGATGGTTTTCATCATCATCTTCTTGAGAAGAATGATCAGGACTATTTGTTATAGAGCTCATTGTTCATGGCTCTGATACCAATAAAACTCGGATACTGCAGATGCAGGATTTATAAAAATAAAGGAATCATGAAGTCCTTTATCAGCAACAAAAACAAGAAGAAAATTATTCATTCTTGTAGTGCCTTTATATTTGCAGGGCAGCAGCCCTTTGTCTAAAGGTTTTTAGACGTTCTTGCAAACAAGCTTTTGTTTGTTTTTGATGGCTAATAACTCTCGCTATAGTCATGGGATGTTCATACCCCCTTTTTTCAATGAGCCAAATCGCCACCATACACATTGCTTTTAATGGTGATCAGACGCTGAACACAACAGACAATTAAATTCCATGTTAATCCTTCCGGTATGGGTGATGATTTGCACACTCTATAAATTGATTGATACACTCAAAAATATGTGTGTCATAACTATTATACCTTTAATATGCGCACACTCCAATAAATGATATAGGGGTATAAATGTCAAGACACACACAATTTAAGTGTGCAAATCAATAAATGAAGTGTGCAAATCACCACCCTTCGAGTATTAGACGTCTCATGTTGAACGAATTGGATACCAATGGACTGATGTTCTAAGGTTTTCTAAATATTTACTTCTAACGTAAACTAAATAAAAACTTTTATTTTCTATATTTGTAGAGTGTTTGTTCTGAGAAAATATTTTTTGGAAAAACAAAAATGAGAATTTTTTAAAGAGACTTGTATATAATTAGGAAGTGTTGTGTATAAAATAGAAGAAGTACGTCGGTATATATAGGTAAAAAAATAAGTTTTTTAAAAATGATATGATATAATGGAGTATTTATATGTAAAAAAAGGTGGGTTATTTAATATTAAATAAGGAATTAAAAAACATTTGGGTCCCAAGTGAGTTACCATCACCATGGTGAGTCGGCGCCACTCACTCACACTCCAACTCACGCGCGAGTTTGGAGGGGTGGCATAAGGATTTGGGAGTGACTTTACTTGTGAATGGTGAGTTACACCATTACTCCGCCCAGCCTAACTCCTGAAAAGCTTTACTTACAATAATGCTCTCTCTCGTTTCTTAAACTTTCTTGCCTCCATCAGTTAATCGGCTAAAATTCCATCATGTTTTTGATACTCATGCTAGTGTCATGCAAATCTATGTAATCATGATCCATAGCACGTGTTTGCGAAACTTTAACTAACGAGTTTATGAGTTCATAATAGTATTACTTGCACAATATTCAAATGGGTACTGGTTAAAAATGCTCTCAAATTATTACTGTACTAAAGTCAATGCATGCTACATCTATAATTCGCCTAAATTGACTCGGGGGCTTAATGGTGTGACCCATGTTTTACTACTTATAGAGATAATAGATGTTTGGATGTACCATTAGGGTGTGAAGGTAAAGCCGTAAGTAACTGATTAAATGAAGAGTAGCCTAAATCTAGGTAGGTACAATGACGGAGCCAGTGGGGGGGCTGGGGGGTGCTCGGCCCCCCCCAACCGGCCGATGACTAGCTTATCTTCAATGGCGAAAAGCAACTTTTTTGATGGGAAACTATCGAAGCCCTCCTAACATTATCTGGAAAAAAAATTGAGCCCCCCCTTATATCATTTTCTGGCTCCGTCTCTGCACACTCATGACTCAACAGATGCATGAAACTATTTGCATATGAGAGATTCAACTATATATAACTTACTCATGAAGTAAACATACCAATTGCCAAAGATAAGCACTTGAACGAGTCCTACTTGTTGACATCATGATTAGTAATAGTTCATACATTGAACTAACCAAGTTGGACTACACATACAATGAACTAGAAGGTTGGATGTATGCTATCACTCCATATCTTTTGGGAATCTTATCTTGACACAATTATGTTTGATGGTAAGCATTGAAGAGTAGTACGATTCTACTATATCTATCCACAATATCTTCAAGCAACTTACAAGTGGGTGTCTACTTGCACAAACCTTACCGATTAAGTATCAGCTTGGCACATATTAAACTTCACATCTTTTACCTAGTAAAGGAAAACAAAAAGTAGAGACTTTTACATTTTAAAAAAAACAATATTTTCTTATTTAGTATGATGCTTCTAATTTTATTTTATTTAAATATATGTTTAATTAAAAAGCTTAAATACTTCAAAAATTGGCATTATTTTAATAGAGAAATCTGATGAAGAAAAAACACATAAAAATATATGTGTCAAATTTATAAAAACAAAAACTTAAAAAAAAAGGTAATTAATAAAACTTGAGTGGTTTAATTATAAATAAATAATATAGAGTTAAGTGTAAATTTATAAATTTACAAATTTTTATTATAACTTTATAAAAAAAACAAGTAACTCCTTAAACTTTCATAACTTATAAAATAGAAAAAATAAAAATTATATATCTCTACACTATATTTAAAAAAATAATGTATAAGCCCCGTGCACGCACTATATTTAAAAAAATAATGTATAAAGCCCCGTGCGTGCACGAGGATTAAAACTAGTACTATCCTATAAAAGGGTATGCTTAGATGGTTATAAGGACATCATCTTCCTCTCATCATCACTTTTACTCTCTAATGCATAAGCTCTATATGCTCAATATGCTCAACACTGACTTGATCGATGGAGGGGGTTCCTTCGGGCTCAGCCCGGGGACCTCTCTAACGGTTTTTCTTTGTCTTTTCAGCACTGTTATCGAAGACCCGAAGTCAAGGTCAAAGCGAGTCAGGCGGTCAAGTCCTCACCTTGACGACCATGCTGATTTTGGTTTCATCAGGAGGCGAATATTGTTCGTACTTTTTGAATGTTTTAATTAATCGTTTTCTCTATATCCGTGCCCACCATGACGTTAAATGAAGGTACCTACCAACGTAATGATGAAACACTTCGGAATTCTACCGGGGTCAAAATAGGGATGGATGTCCGATGCGTCAAAAATTGGAGGTCACACAAGGATCGACCGTAGATGGAGGATTGAATAGGTCGAGCAACGAGGTATAAGGACAAGATCATAAAGTAATCGGACCTCGTGACCAACGGCTTCAGGAGTTAACGTATTTGACCAACAGCGTATGTAACTTAGGGTATTTCATTTCGGTGTCAAATGGTTGAAGTTTTGTGTCGTCGGTCGGGGATAGTGGCGAGTAGACGAGCCAAGGATAATATTCAAATCTCAAACATTAGTGTGTGTGTGTGTTGCAAGTCGTCGGGTGTTTATTTGGTGCTCTATAATTACATCATAAAATTTCGTTCATCCGGAATTCATAACTTGGCCGTGATAATGACGGAGAAATTCATACAAATGGAGCGAGATGATAGAGCTAAAGGATGGAGCGAAAGGTTGGGCGGTGGTCGCACATGTCGAAGTATTACCATAGGATGCCGAAGGATCATCTGAAAAATCAATATTTTCTTAATTAGTAATCAAAGGTATTCGTAAGAAAGATAACGTTGGGTAGATTGGGAATGTGACCCGTCCAATCCGCATCGTGCTTTTGTTGTGGACGCCTCCCTTCGGTTTGTGAATAAGACACAAGTCGATGTCAATAAATGTAAAAATCAAAAGACGAGATTGTTTAGGGCGAAGGTCCGTACATAAGATGTTCGGTAGTCCGGATCGTGAAGAAGCAACCTAAAGGAATAGACATGCAAAATGTATAGCTATATGATTCCTTAACTATAATAATAAAATGTATGTTGGACGTCTATTGCTCGCATATTTGGAACAAGAGTAAAACTTTTTTGGAAATTAAGTGATGGATTGACTCAAAATTAGTACACTAGATGTTACATTTGTGCGTGTTTGCTTCTATACGTTGGGTTTATAACACGCAGTAGGGTCTTTATAATATGCCATATTTAACAAATAATAAGGGGTTTGATCGCCGCAAATAAACACAAGTACTTTCTTCGTTTCGGCAAAGCATACGATGGTCTGGATTTATCAGCTTGAGGGTGCGGTTATAGAAACAAATTGTAATAGGTCGAAAGTATTCTTAGTGTTCCGGAGGTGTTTTTCTTACTGAATCGGGCTCAAAACTATGGGAGAAATAATAAACGGATGTTTATCCCAAAACACCGAAAGGTCGTCCAATGGCACCGAAAAAGGTGGGTCCTTCTACTATCGAAGGGCAAACGTGTAGGGAATGGCCTAAGGAGAGCGATGAAGACGAGAGCTCATTGTACAAAATTTGATAGACTCCTCGTGAGAAGTTTGAGTCCGAACTTGCTTTCGTTGTGATGAAGACGACAGGTCCAGAGGTGTCTTAGCTTCTTCGGACATGGAGTTGTGAAGTATGGACCCTGTGTCCTTTATTTTTGTTTATGTGTTTCTACACAATATATACAATAGTTAAAACAAAGTTGTCGTGATGCATGTGAAAACCTATAGAACTCTAATACTCCTTAAGCCATTTAGCATTTAACTTATTAACTTGATTAATAAGGTGAAAAAGGTTGAATTCGGCCGTCGTGCATTTGCAGCCAGAGTGACGAGCGTTAGATAACATAATCAATTAACCTTTTTCAAACTTTGAACTTCAAACGTGTGTAATAAACTAACATTTTTCAAACTTTAAATACACTTCCCTCTAAATCCTACACTACTTAACAACCGCGTCAAATAGTTGTTGCAAAAATTTATTGTGTACGTACGGAGATGCAGGGATTTACTTTTTGTACCATATTAATATTACACGTCGTGTTTGTCACAAATTCCTATTAAAAATGCTTTTATTTTATTCTTAGGTGAACACTCACCTTGTAAACTATTAGTGAATAGACGAATGTACTTTTGATATTTTTTCAGTAAAGTCTTAAACTCATCTCCATCCCCACACCCTTCAACCTCATTTGTACCCCCCTTTGTGCCTCTAAAAATTTACGCAACCTTAGTTTGTGATGACCGGGATCGTTGTCCAAAAAATAGAATTTGTCCGAAGGTCAGTTTCAAAACTCCGATGACTGGAGGTCATGAGACGGAAGTCAATAGACGGACCAAGATTAAGAAACCGAATGTCACGATAACCTGATCTCTATATGAGTTGTGTGTATTGTCCTTTCTCAAGTTTTTATGTCGGAGACCAGCAGTTCCAAAGGCATAACTAGCACGTGTGTTCGATGATTGTTAATGCTTCAATGCTGGAACACCGGAAGATAATTGGAGAGTGTGTCGGAGCTGTAAAGATGGACGTGACGCTCAGGGAATGAAAGCTACTCGCTGCTGAGTTCGAAACTCAAAAGACGGATCAGCAGTAGAGAAATGGGGATCATGATCATCCGGTATGCGTGATTCATTTTCACACGTTCTTTTTATACGTCGCGTGTAGGACTTTGGTGGCTGAGACCTAAAGGGCCTCGTGCCTTTCTTCAACGATCGATCATCAACACCTACTGCGACCGGAGCACAAAGGCGGACTAGGAGGTTGGCCTCCGGACGTCAAAGTTCGGACAGAGCTCGAGTAACCGAAAGAAACAATTTGATGATCGGACACTGGAGCATAAGCAACCAACCCGATCATGGATCTATGTACCAGAGCTACGAGCAAGCTAACAGGTGGGCTTTCAAGGCTGGTTATTGGAGCCAAAGATTTGATGCTGGCCCAGTCGTACGTATGGACATTCAGAGAAGACAAGGATGTATCACTACTCCGTTTGGTGGGCGGTTAATATATATTTTAATGTTTGCAGTTAGCTCAAAAAATATGAGTGTTTCTTCCCACGATGTTCTATACTAAGAAATTGGCTGATAACTTAGATACCTATCAAGTCGTTTAATCAACGGTGGATATAATACTCATGCACTTATCGAAGATGAAGACTGAATTGAGAACATTATTTTACCCAAGCAAATAAGGGATAAAATGATTTTATTTGTGACGTCATAGGCTTATTTTATTTTGACCAATGAATCGCTTATAAATCTAGCATAAAGTACCATGTCATCCTCCATAGGATGCTGAAGAATCATCGCAAGGACCAGTAATGTGTAAGGTTTCACGAGTGAAGTGGTCGGAGGGAAGACCATGATTCGAGCGAACGACGGGTTTCATTATGTGTGTGTGTATATATATATATATATATATATATATATATATATATATATATATATATATATATATATATA
>BQNB010017777.1:24337-69367 GCA_026074375.1 Tanacetum coccineum
TTTATAATTTCATTCCAACATGTATTTAACATCCATATAACATATGACAAAGTAGATCATACCATGATCACAAGTAAAAATCCATTTTACATGTTAATAAGTTTCTTAGATGGTGATTTACTATATAAACATTATATATACATAAAATCACAAATGTATAGAGTTTGAGGTTTTTAGATAACCTTATGATGATGTATGGTGATGAACAACAAGATCTAAACCCTAGTTTAGATATTAAACCCAAGCTTCCAAGACTTAGAAACCTTAATTCAAAAAAAACCCTAATCCTAAACCTTTCTTGTTAAACTCTTGTAAACACTAAACCAAGCCTTCAAACCTTCTTGTAATACCTTAGATATGATGTTATAACACTTGTATACTTGCTAAATAAATTTTGTATCGATTTGGTAGGGGTGTTTGTTCAAGCCGTGGCTAGGGAGAGAAAGAACAATAGAGATTATGAGTTTTTACTTAAAGAAATGAAGTGTATGTGTGTTCTCTTCTAGTTAGCACCCTTATATATTACTTGAACTAGTCAAAGACCACTTGTAGAAGTCAGATGAGGGTTTTTAGGAAAGTCTTGGTCAATTCTACTAGTCATGGTCTTAGGTTTAATGAGTCTTATGTTGTACAAGTTCAATTTGGTAACTTGTGTGCTCTTGGTCCCCTTTGGATCACTCTTGCACCAAAAATTAGGGAGGGGAGGG
Organism: Tanacetum coccineum; assembly: GCA_026074375.1. Classification (NCBI taxonomy): domain Eukaryota; kingdom Viridiplantae; phylum Streptophyta; class Magnoliopsida; order Asterales; family Asteraceae; genus Tanacetum; species Tanacetum coccineum. Next base: position 25,045 of record BQNB010017777.1, read on the forward strand.
AGTACTAAATGATTTTTGATATCGTGTGTTGTTATTTTTACAATACTTGTAGTTTAGGAGATGCATAGATTAAATGTAGATGTAATACTTGTAAGGTGTATGTTCTAGTTGGTTTATTTTATGTAAAATTTTACCAAAAATGTTAACATGGGTGAAGTTTTATAAAACTTTGAGTATTGGGTATAATAATGGGTATTTGTTGAAGCGTAAATAAGTTTTGATGGTTCTGGGTATGCCTAAATGTATTTTATCGCTAAACGTAAACACTTTATGTAACTAATAAAAATAAAATGTGCAAAGTTAATAATTATCCTCTAAATAAATATCTAACACTTTCTTGACTTAAACATTTAATTGTTTGATGCCCGTTTACGTTGAATGATAATTTTTAGCTTACGCGATTTAACTTAACGATTATAATTAAAAGCAAACACGTACGAGACTAAAAATAAATAGTTAATTAAATAACGTCGTAAAATGACCTGAAAATACGGATTGTTAAAGTCTCCTCCTGTTAAAAGAATTTCGTCCCAAAATTCAGTTTGAGTTGCCTTCCGAAAGGGTGTTAATGAAGAGGTGTAGGTAAATATTTTTATTTATATGAACAGTGACCCCAACGGTCATTAACAGTGACTCCAACGGTCACCCCCTCCTTTTAAATACCAAATTTTTATCCTCCATTTCTCCATACAACACTAAATCTTTCACTTAAAATTTTCTTTTATCCAATCCTCAAAAATGTTGCATATCTTTACACTCTTGACGATGGTGAGCGCGATAGCACTCGGCATTTATCTTGCCTACATCCCATACGAAGAAGATTTTCAATATCTGGCCTTCATTCTTGCGATTCTCGCGCCGATCATCGTCCTAGCTATTGGAGTGGATCTACTTTGGAAGAAATAGATATCATTGCTAGGGGAGGGTTGTAATAAAACTTGTATTTCCTTTATGTTCTTATGTAATCTTATTTCTAAGATAATAAACGGATGTTGTGGCAACAAATCTATTTGTTATTTTTATTTATGTCTTTCGAATATTTCGTTACCATGCTTAGTAACTCGTTTGCATTCCCCTTCTAAATTGCTTTACTTGAGCGTTCAAGATTAGTGACGTTGGTTTAATATTTATTGTTGCGACCAAGGCTCGGCTTCTAGTAGGCTTATTCGTTCCCTTCTGCTTAGCGCTTCAGTTATAACATTTCTCTTAGGGTGATAACGAATTTATATCTATGGTGGTGTCGTAACTACTAAGCTCTATGGTATTACGTAGACGTTGAAAATGGTGTATTGGTATATTCCTTAATGGCGAGTAAACTTGTTAGTGGATCGTCCTAGGGTGACTAGGGATGCGTCTTGACTTTTGGACATAGGATTTTGTATAAAATGATGTCGACTTTATATAGTACGGTGGTGTAAGAGTTTACTTAGTTATTATGATTATTATTTTGGTTCCTCGTGATAAATACATTTTATGAATACGCACACGAATGATTAGAGAATTGGAGTAGATTGGCGGAAATTTCAAAATACATAGATTTGATAGATAATTTGAAATCGTTCAGTACAACGAAAATTTAAGAGGAAGTACAATGAGATTCTTAAAGGACATAGAGTCTACGAGAGTTCCAACTTAAGTTTTACTAGGTAATAGGTCTCTCATTAGATGTTGATGTTAGACGTCGCGGCGCTAGAGTCTCCACGAGCTTTTCCTTTCCAGTACATGTTCATACGGTTCTGAAACCTCACTATCGGACAATTACTCTTGTAGTGTCCCAGACCTCCACACCCATAACAGGTAACTTCAGCTTTCTTTCCTGACACTACGGACCTTTGTTTCGCTCTCGGGACTGGGATCCTACAATCTCTTGCTTGGTGACCCCTCAGTTTGCAATTGCCACATTTTTCTGCACACTGGCCAATGTGGTGAAAATTGCACCTGTTACACCATGGTAGATTTCCAGCATATTCTTCCTTGTTGCTTAGCCTAACAGTGTGTGCTCTAAACACCTTATGTTCTTTGTTTTGTTTTGGAATCCTAAAAATATGTACTGTATGAGAAAAATGTCCAACATTTTCTATCAAAGGTGGTTTGTAATGAGTTTTTATAAAATTACTTTTATAAACGCGTTTATTATCGTATAACTTGCAAATGGCGTATCTCCTTCGTTATAAATAGGTTTTTTGAGTTTCTTACCTTTTTGGAATCCACATGAGATGTAATATTTTACAAAAATATAAAATAAATACATTTTATTTCGAATTAAAACAGAATGTTTTGATGTTTTTGTCAAGATATGATTAAAACTAGTTTTTATAACTATTTAGCTTAGCAACTTTGTTACATGTCCTCTACTACACCATATATCACTTGAATTACATACTTAGGGTCCTTAGTCCATGACAAATATTGTCCAAGATAACAAGATTAACAAGTGCTTATACTACTTTTTCTTATAAGCTCAGTAAGTAACTTTTTAAACCACTAGTTTATATATACACTTTTTATACATAAACCACACTTGTACAATACTTATATTTCTATTCCACATGTTATTAACATCCATATAACATATGTAAAAGTATACCAAATCATAATCAAGTGTTTAAAATTTTTTTTCCCCATTTTTCAAATAAATAAAGTTTCTTAGATGGTGATTACACTAACAAATTTCATACAGATAAAATCACCAAATGTTCAGAGTTTAAGGTTTTTTAGATACCCCGTAATTTGATGTATGATGATGACAACAATGTCTAAAACCCCTTGTTAGCAAACAAAACCCTAGCTTTCCAAGTCATGAAAACCTAATTCCATGTAAAACCCTATCTTGCTTTTTCTTAGCTAAACCATTGTAAACCGAGCCAAAACAAACCTTCTAAATACTTTACGGGTATCTTTAGATATGAATGTAGCGAACACTTGTATGTGTTGTAAAATAAAAACTATGGATTGGGTAGGTGTGTTTGTTTTGAGCCGTGGGTGGGAGAGAGGAACAAGAGAGTTTTGGTGTTGTTTTCACTTAAGGAAATGGAATGTATGTGTTTTCGTATCTGCTTAAGGCCTTATATAACACACATGGCTAGTCAAAGACACAAGGAGGATTTCTAGGAAGTCTTGGTCAAGAATACATGAAAGTCCTTATGGTTTAAATGAGTTGGTGAAGTACATATCAAGTTGCTAGAAAATTTAGATATTTCTCTTGATCTTTCTCAACAAATCCAGCCATAGATACATATACATAAGATATTTTTGTAATTTTTGAGTATTGGTTTAGATTGTGAGGTTATTTAATAAGTGGGTAAAGTCCCGTTGGGCTAGGGTTTTAACAAGATCACCACTACTTTAATTCTCTAAGATAGATTATAATTACGCTAAAGGATGCTTTATGCGAATGCACTTAATTGTGACAGGATTAATCATGTCTAGGTCTTAGGATGATGTCCCGCCTAAGGCTTAAGAATGATATGCCGCTTCGAGATAAGTAAATCGTTGCACTAAAACAATCAAACCAGCATTGAACCGGATTTAATATGGCTAATACAGTTTTCTATCATTTGGCTTGTACCGCTTTTCTATCTTCTAATCTTCCTCTTTTGTGTTTATTGTGTATTAAATTGGTATTTGTTTCCACTAAACCTATGCCAGTCTCTCAGCTTTTAGCTATTTATTGGGTCTCGTGACTTTATTTAAGTCACGAGCCTATCACCTAACCTATTACACAATATTATTTCTTTATTTATTACAAGACTTTTATCTCAATAAGATCGTTACTTTTATCATTCGTAACAATCTTCCCCCAAGGGACGATCATTGAGATCTCTCTTTGATTGCATTAATGATCATCATTTTCTTATTCGTAACAATCTCCCCCAAAAGGATGATCATTGAGATCTCTCTTGTGATTTTGATCTTTAATCTTTAATGCTCGTTTGACTTGAGTCTTGATGTGTAATAGTTGTCTTGTTCCAATCATGCTCTATTAATCTTGATCTTGGCCTTTCTATTTTCCCTTTTTTTGTCTTTTCCTTTGAGATCTTTCCATATCATCATTCTTTACCGTGAATCCATCTTGATTTGTCTTTTAAAGCTTCTAACCAACGTACTCATACATTCTTGATAGCTTACAATCTTCCTCGTGTAGAACTTTTATCTTGATCAACAATTTTGATGTTTTGAGGAAGTTCTTTGATTTATCAGAGTTATGGAAGAGTATCTTTGAACTTTGAGTATGAGATATGAAGGAATGAATATGACGGTGTTCATACTTCTGAAAGGTAGAGATGTTATTGATGTTGTTGTTCATAAATGTATCTCCCCGGTTGACTTCCCTCCAGTTCGTACCGCATGACTACAAGCAGTTCAACTGCTTCCCCCCAAACATACAACCATTCGTAGCACATACTTCACATATACAACTCATAGAAGATAGAACATATAACCTTCAGATCAATAAAGTCCCGGATGATGTATACACCAAAGTCAATTAAGTCCCGGATGTACACATTTCTTCCCCTCAATTGTTGCATTGTATTGAAATATTCAGCTAGAACACTTCTCTTCCCCTGATTATATTTGATGACCATCAAACATAATCATAATCTTATTACACCTGAATATTCGATAGAGAAGTCATGAGTGGAGTGCAGTCTGAGCATGAGAGTCAACTACTATCTTTAATTCCAACAATCTCCCCTCATCAATAGTGTGGCATCATAAGTAACCTTGGTAATCCAACACTTCACTTGAATAAATCAAGGAAATGTTGTTTGTGTTTTTTGAAAACAAATTCTGAAAGAACACGATAACTACTAGATCACTTAGATTACTAGTTAACACTAATTGAATCATTAAACAATCATTTTCAAATTAGTGACCTACGTTCAGCGTTGGCTTGATGTTAGCACTGGTAGGATTTCCATTCAATCATTGTGAAATACTTAATTTAAGTATCACTCTTGAATGTTCCGGCAATGTCACTAAGACATGCACTGTCACATAGACATATAAGCGACTCTTGTACTTTTTGTATCTTTGATGTTTAATACAAATGTACTTTTGTGTCCTATGTGAGATTTATGATTTGATCTCATTTGGCTCTAGACTCAATAAGTGCGTTTTGGTTTTTGTGATCGGAGGCTGGAGCAGACTGCCACCTTTTCAATATCAACAATCTCGGAGTGAGATGTCAATAGATTATGCATTTAATCTCCGTGACAATGAAACAAGATTCTTTTGAGAGAATCTTGAGTGGCTGGGAAGGGTTGTGCATTGCATCACTGGGTCCATGATGTCTTTCTTCAATACCAAATATCATCTTTGTGATATTCGATAGATTATGTATTGACCCGGTTTCTGCCTAATGTTTGTGGAGGGCTTCTTTCTTTTCACCCTTTATCCATACATTTCTTTTTCATTCTTCAACCCCGTCAATGTCCACCAAGACGTCATTACTATCATCATGTTGTGATTGTTCCGATGATAGCTCATGCCTTAGTTGACATTATTCCCATTCACATTCAACTCCATCATACCTAAGGACTTATATTCTATCTATGGAATGTCCCTGGGTAGATCCTCGGTTCTGGTTGGATCATGAGATAATAACCTAACCTTACCACCTTATTTCTTCTTTGATCATCGTGAGGTAGTTGGTTGTTGGGTATTAAGATCAGAACCATAAAACCTTTTGAAAATCAATCAAAGTGTTTGATATAAATCAAAACATTTAACACTTTGAAAGTTTCATTTTTAGAAATACTCCCCCTACACATGTGCATTGATATTCAAAATTCTTTTGCACAAGGAGGAAAGAGTTGATTGCACATTGAGTCTTTTAGATCACTTTGTTATTCTACACACTTAAGCATTTATCTTTCTTGATCACATTTTAATCCAATTTTCTCCCCCTCAAAAATAGGATACCATATGATATTTTTGATATCAATGGATTAAAATAGCTATTAGAGATTTAGAAAACACTAGAAAAACGGATATAGCATGATTATGATTTGGAACCTTTCTGAATGTTCTAAACAAATTTGGAAAACTAGTTGTGTCAAGTAAGTCGATATCTAAAACGAATGTCAGTAGTAATGCTCACATCCTCATCCTGTAATTCATGGAAAAGGTCATCACCAGACACAATCTACACATTTGTACGCTTATTGATATAAAACCACTTGACAACAACTAATTTATATATTCGATTAAATTCATTTGTTTAAAAAATTTCCTTTATACTCCCCCTTAATAATAAAACACTTCATTTTGTATGCCACCGCAATTATATTAAGGGATAGAGTTAAGATGCCTTGGTATATCACTAAAGAACCACTTTTGAATCCACTGAATGTTTTGGATACATAAATTTTGACTTATGTAGATGTATCCAACACATTACAAGGCATTTGATATTTTTAAAAACTCCCCCCTCAAAAAATTGATCCATTTATAAAAAGGATTTCGAAATATTTAAAGTATCTATAGAAGGGAGTGTTGAACACACAATTTGAAAGATTTTGAAAATTCTTTTTTGATAAAATCTTGCAAAATGTGTTCAACATTTCAAAAACTTTTACTTGAACTAAACTTAAGTCCAAGATGTGGAAAGCTTCTGTTGTTAGGATAAAATGCAACACACAAAAATGTACACTTTTCTTCTTAATTTGAAGAATGAGTCCTAGCTGACATTTAACATAGAAGTCGTATGTCCCAGCACAACTTTTTGAAAAGATTTTGATAAAAAATTGCTCATGGCAACAAAGAAGATTTCTCTTCTTTTGAAGATAAAGCGCACTGAAACGTACACTTTTCTTTTATTTGAAAACCGGGTTGTTATCTGAAATTTAATAACAACCAATACAAACTAAATTTAGACAACAACCTTTGGAACCCATTTAAGCACGGTCGGACTGGTTGCCAAGTTTTGAAAACCATTTTGAAGTTGTGTCAATTCGATGTAAAGATGTTGAGTTCCAACGAGGGCTTGAAACCGGTGTTTCATTTGAAAACAGCTCTCGTGGAATCAACGGAGATTTAAAAATCCTCTTGATTTTCCATTTATTTTGAAACTTGGTGTTTCTTGAGGATTTTTAAATCTTGTTGACGAAGAAGATTTCCATTTGTTATTAACAATTGGTGTTTTATTCTGCAAATTTATTTTTGAACCATTTGAAAATCTTACACTGTTTTTGTTTTTCAAAACCAAGTCATTCTTGTTTTGCATCAAAAGCATTTATGTTTTGGAATATTTGAAAGATTTTGAATAACTTTGCTTTGGTTTCCACACTTGTTTTACCAGTGTAAAACGAAAATGTGGAGTAACAAAAACTTGATTCTTTCATTTTAAAGTACTTGTCTTAAAACTCTTTTGAGAAGTAGATGCTTCAAAAGTTTGAGAAACCTATAATTGCTCCACACTTGTTTTAACCGTTGTAATACAAGAGTGTGATGGTTTATCAAAGATTGATTCTTTTTACATTTGAACTCTTGTCTTAAACCCTTTTGAGGAAAAATGATCAAAACTTTGAGAATTCTTAGAAAACTTCCTATCTTTTTGTAAAGAATAGGTTGTAAACTGAGAAACCCTTCTTAAAGATGTTTTAGAGGATTCACCCGTGTGAACCTTTTCCGAAACACTTTCTTTAGGTTTTAAAGATTTTGAAACATTGATGTTCTATTTTTTCCGATTAAGAGAATCAAACTTCACTTTTAAAGCATTATACGAAGTTCTCAACTCATGATATTCTTTTTGATAAGAACGAATATCTTGTGATGCCAATTTTGATTCCAAAGATATCAATGTTTCAAAAGCTGATCTCTTTCATTGTTAAGTAACGGTGGTTTTCCCAAAATTAAGAAATATCAAGCTTTGTTTCCACACGCTTCCCTTTCAGATTTTCAAGTTGAGTCCTTAAATGATTAATTTCTTTCAAAAATCGATCTTTTTCGGCTTTTGATTTCGTGTGTTAGGTATAGTATATATCACTATAGTTCAAACTTTCACTAACCAATATACCGTAAGTAATTAATCACTTAGGAAAGTAATTAATACACGGGTCGTGAAATCCTCGAAGAAGTCGTGAATTGAGATTTGGGAATAATTCGGATTCGAGTTAAGAATGATAAAGGATTTTTGAACTTTTTTGATTATACTACAAATATAATAGAACAATTATACTATAGAAATGATTAAAGAAACTAAAATCAATTAACTAGCACGAAATAAAAAATAACAAACGTGAATTACAAACGTGAGCTAAAATGAGAATTTAAAATCTAAAGCACTTCATATACATGATTTTTATGCCTAAAAATCACAAAAAAATTAAAAAAGAAAATTTTAGAAAAAAGAAATGAATTTTTAAACTCTTTTTGAATTTTTCTATGAATTTATTAAAGAAAAATTGAATAACCAAAAGAAACTTTTTCTAAAAATTATCGCTAAAATTTTACTTTTATTTTCCAAAAATACTAGATTTAAAAATAAAATTTTCACAAAAAGAATCAAAAATTTTCAGCTATTTTTCTATTTTATATGATTTTATTAAGAAAAAGAAATTAACTAAAATCTATTTTAATTCCTATAAAATACAAATTTGATTGGAAAAAATAAGGAAAAATGGTTTTTAACAACTACAAAGGTGCAGAAATCAAATGGAACAAAAAGCCCTAATTTTTATAAACTAATTAAACTCTAATTTTATCAATTAAAAAACTAAACCTAATTTTATTAAAAACTAATTTCAAAAATATTAATTCTATTTTATTACTTACAAAAGACAGGGTAGAAAGTGTAATAAACGAAACTAAAAGGTAGGCGGGATAACTATTGGGAATTTACACTTTAGTGTAAACGGGTAACCTTGTACTATTGAAAAATTACAAAACAAACCCTACGATAATTCTAATTTTAGCTTATCTGATAATGTGAAATCAGCTCAACCATAAAACTACAAAGTTTGTTAAAGAGCTTAAATCTCTACACATTAAAAACGAAAGGCACTTGCTACTTTTGACAACAGAGATAAGCCAGAAAATTAATGCTTTTAATCTGCTTTACAGAAACTAGACTTTATCTATCTTTTTTAAAGTATTGGCTATATTTCTAGCTTATTTCTAATGAAAATGAAAAACAAATAAACATAGTGAGCTTAAGATGTGTACAAAGATATTCTAGAGAGAAATAAGCTAGTATTAACTAGAATAAACAAAAAAATGATCATAAAAGGGTGGGGGGGGCAAGGTTCAGTATCACTGAATATAAGCTTTTCATATAACTAAAAAGCATATTCCTAAACCTTATAAAGTTTGAAATTTATTTGAAATAAGCTCTAAAAAGAATTGTTGAATAAACAAGGAATAAGGATTTTTATAAAAACAACTCAAACTTAAAAATCAAAAGAAATAAGTTATCTCTCAAGAACTACGCACCTATACTACTTTTGCAAGAAATTTAAGCTAATCTAAAACTGAGAAATGAAACTTAAGAGCTTATCTAAATTTTAAGCAAAATGGATGTAACTATAAAAGTAAGCATAATTCTAGTTCTCATTCCACTATTCAAATTCTAAAAAGAACTAGAAAAGGAAAAGCCAACAGCATATAGAACTTGCGTTTGAGCTGATGCAATTGGCAAAGAACTAAAGTGCAGGTTAACCTTCTACTTTAAAACTCATAAACCTACTAATTAAATGTATCTAATCCTACATAGACTAAATGTGAGCTCTTAAAATGTTATAACACACTAACTTCTAAAATCACTTTGAACTAAAAAAAAACTCCCCTGGTGTTATCTCAAACTTATTAAACTCAAAACTTGGAATTTCTACAAACTAATGTCCAAAACCTGTGTAAAACTTCATAAATTTGCTAAACTCAACTATGCAAAGGTTTTGGCAGGGTTACTTTGACTTTAAAAGTCAAAACAAAACTTAACCCAAACACTAGTTAAAAAATTCTGTCCAAACTAACTTGTACTAAAAATCTATTTTAAAGCTAAAACTACAAACCTTATATCTACTTACACTTAAGCTAACCTATTTAAGCTACTTAAGCTCTAAAACCTATAGCTTATTTATAGAAATAAGCTACTTTGTCAGCTAGCTTTTAAGACTAAATGACAGAATTTAAAAGAAATAAAAGCTAAATGGATTCTAGCTTCACTTACTTAAAGCATTCAAATCTCTAAGCTTGTCTAAGCAATTTTACACAGAATTAAGTACAAAGAAAGCAAAGTAATAACTACTATAGTAAGCCATGTAAATAATCTAAAATGAAATTTAAAAAAATTAACCTGAATAATTAGTGGTCCTCATCACTAGAGCCACTCTGTGTTGAGTGAGTGGCCTTAAAAAAACATGAACCAAGTGGCTCCTTGCCTCTATGACCTTGATCTTAAAGCTCGAGAAGCTTTTAAAAGCTTATTACTCCAAATAGCATCCAAACTTGATTGTTATGCACTCAAATGAACTAAACTTGAACAATAAGAGACAAAACAGTTTTTTAAAAAGTTTTTAGTGATTTAAGAACAATTTTAGAGCTAAAAGAAACAAGTTAAGCTAATTCGAGCTTATCACAAGCTTATAAGCTATTAACAGCTTATTACTTAAAAACTTTAGGTCAAACACAACACAACTCTGTTATTGCTTAAAAATGAAAGGTACAAGTGACAATACAAGTAGTACAACTGAACTAAAGAGTTAAAAAGCTTAATTGAAAAAAAACGATGAACAATAACAAAAGCTCAAAAGAGAAAATTACAAAATTTGAACTAAACTCTAAAAACTAACTAACTAAAAAAACTCTAATTTTAAAGCTGAAATTCAAGCTTATTTATAGCTGAGAATCCATGAGAGGATGAAAGACTCAGTCAATCCTAGCCATTGATCCTTTCTTCTTTTGAATGTAAGCCGTTGATTGAACTCGATGAGGTGTTCGGGCCAATGGCCTGTTGACACGTGTCTCAAATGACGTGGGATTGGGTTTAATACGAGAATAAGATGAGGTGTGGAGGAGCGGAAAGGATTAAACGTTGGGTAATTCTAGGGCATTTTTGGCGGGAAAGGCTGTTAGGGGCAGTTATAGAGAATTAAGCCGCGTGTGTAAGTTTGAATCTTTGAAGTAATTGCAAAAATGGCCCCTCTGTTTCAATTTCCTTAGTTGTAGTGTAAAAGAACTTTGAATGTTGTCAACTTTAGCCCTTTTGTTTTCTATTTCCTTTTTCCCTTTATTAAATCATCTTTCTCACTTCAGCAACTTTGGTCCTTTGACTTTTATTGGCTTTCTTTTCTCGCCTGTATCTGGGCTGAACGCGGCTTTTTATTGCCTTTCATGTCTACAATCTTGTATCTTGTCTCTTCATTTCTTGTCGTTTTGACAGATTTTGCTTCTTTTTGTCTTCTCATGTAAATCATCACAATAGACACAAAGCACACAAATTTCTATCCTTTGGCATTTTCTTGCTTTTAATTGGCAAAATCCACCGGGTAATTTATATATAACAATTAAGCATTTATCAAAATGTCACCCCAAACTAAAGGATGGCCCGCGTCCTCACGCAATGTTATCAAAGTATTCGCATTGTAAACTAACAAGTTTCCAAAATGCCCTGTTTTCACCTTTTATGAATCACCTTTTAAAACAACTTAAGCTTTTCTCAACATTTAATCTCATGGAAACACATTAATGGCAATCATTGCAATTTTGCAACTTTTAGGCTCATTGAAATAGCTAACTACCCGATTAATAGAGCACAAAAGAGGTAAATTACGTCCATCCTATGACGTTTTCACTAGACTAAACAAAGCTATTAAACAAGTATCATAGATCGAATATAATTCCAAATGATAAAGCTCTTATACTTACAACATGTGAACTTTTCACTCCCATGAATAAAATAATGATTAAGATGTGTGCACTCTTTTTAACTCAATCATAGATCATTTAATCTAATATTTGAAATCAATCAAGCTTTACACTCAAGCCTTGTGATCTAAATGTTAAAACATAGATAAAACCTCATCTCAAAGCTAAAAGAGATTATGAAACATAAACTTATAAATAGGATTTGAGAAATGAAATTTTTTAACCATTCTTTATTTTCATATACTATGAATTGTTTTTTTGCAATAGAAATGTTGTTCATAGTACGAACCTACTTAGTGCATGGCTTTCTCCCAAATAGGGGGAAATCGCATCAACAACCAGAGTTTCATATTTTCGAAAACACCCCACTAAAAAAAAACCGCTGCTTAACAGTTTGTGGTATATCGCAACAACACCTTCTTCATACAAAGCCAAGAATCAAAGATCCTTAGTTGCAATCATCACCAGGGCCGCGCTCCCTAGTGATGAATCCTACAAACCTATCCACTTATATAGTTATTTAAAATCCTTTAGTTGCGACCCCATCCGAGTCTCACTCTCAACATGGATACGCCAACGATTAAAACTAATATAGCTTTTATTATTCTATTTTGCGAATGCATTCATTGGCACGAAAAATAATGCTTTTGCATTAGAAATGCTTCATTGGCATTCTTTTTATAATTATATTTTTGATGAATGGAAAATTTTCACTTTAGAAAATCAACTTATAAATTTGAAACCAAAAATCTTACTTACATAATAAATGAATTCTTTTTCAAAATGTAAGACTTTTATAAAGACAATGGATGATTAGTTAAATTAAAAAAGAGCACGTATGAATAGTTATTGTTAAGAGCTGTGGGATGTAAACAGACACAAGTCAATTATTCCCAAAAAAAATTATAATTAAGCTTTAGGTTTTCCAAATTAAACCTTTCGATAACAAATACACTTATATTAAACCTACATCATCTCTTGTTCTTCACATTTTTAAAAATCCAATGCAATAAGATTTGTGAAAGCTTGCCCCACAAAAGGTAGTAAAGAACTACTATGGCAATTTACCGGTCAAGGTCAAAAATCAACTCCTATTTCTCGACCAACAGGAATTACCAAAAGTAGGTGTTTTTTCCCCCATACTAAGCTTCTTTCTATTTGAGCTTTCTTTAAGCAAAAATTTAAAATTTTATCACAATCATTTTCACAAAAAGGTAATTCAAGAAAAAAAAATTCAAGAACAAGGTTTTCGTGAAGTGCAAGTCAATATCGAAGATATCCTTTTCCCCAAACAAAAATAAACTTTGTCCTCAAAGTTGAATAAAAATACGGGTCCAAAAGAATCTTTAACAAAAATACTAATGACATGCCAAAAGAATAGATGTCAGTTCGATAAAGACAAGGATAAGAGATTTTCCACTTTATGAAAGAGTATTGGAGATCATCAAATGGAAAATGTGGGCATTGCTTTGTTCTGTCCACAATTTTGTAACCATGAGTCTTCCAAAATCCGAAAACCTAGACAAACAAGCACAAAAGACAACCACAAGAACGAAAGATAACCATCTTCCTCTCATCTATTTCCATTTTTAAGCATCAAAACGCTTTAAAAAACAGCTTAGTTTTTGTTAACCAGTACAAGCAAAACTTGACCCCGAATTGTATTTGTCCTTGGGGAATCAAAGAGAAAAAATCAAAATAAAATAAAAAGATAAGCCAAGGGGTGCCTCCCACAAGCGCTAGTTTATAAAGAGTCCCCTAGCTTGACTCATTTCCACAAACTAGGTTCATTATGGAGGATAATAGTGAGGATGAAGAAATTCCAAGAGGTGGAAACCTCCCCAAAACTAGATGAAAGAATATACCGCAGCATTGTTGACTTGTTCAAAAAACTTTATAGAAAAGATTTTCAAGAGAGAAAATGTGAACCCGAAAAATGCTTTTGTAACAATGAAAGACCATTTAAGTGGTGGAAGTGGGTCAAAAGACATCAATGAATACCCGAGAAAAAAAACTAAGACCTTAGGGTTCTAAAATATCATTCTAAGCTCAACTTGACGATTTTCCAAGGTCCAAGATCTATCATCATTCAACTTCGGGCGGTAATTAAACATTTATGCACTGAAACTTTAGAGTTCTAATCACTAAGATACCCCGGGTTGAACTTTAACCTCAAGAATTGTTTAAAATAAAGCATTACTTTCAAGAAAATCCTCATAACACACCAAATATTTCTAATCACATAACTTGAACCACCGGTTCAATTCCTCACTAAACTCTTAAAAACATTTGAACTTGATTTGTCAAAAACTTTTGAGTTTTATCATTAATCAAAATCCCTTCTCACTCAAATCCTCTCCTATACAAAATTCTTTTCCACTCATCATGTTAGAAACTATCTCAAAGATATCATCATACATTAATCAAAGTCATCTTTTGTAGAGACTCAATTGATGGTTCAGAGTTATACTATCCGGTGAAAGTTGTCTATATACCATCAATTTAAATGATTTCCTCGTTGGTCTTCAAAAGAGGTTCAAATGACTCTTAAAGAGTTTCCTTATGAACCTCCTCCTTAAGAATTTATCTCGTCATTCAAGAGTGAAAAATTATGCTTTTTTCACAAAGGATGATTGAAAAAGTCTGAAACTTTGAAAATCATCAACAAAGAGGAAATCACAATCTTTTCTCACTTTAGTACTCTCTTAGGGATTGGAATGAGATCTTCTTTGTCTAATTCTTTGTTCAGAATAAAGTTAAGATCCTCATCCCCCATTTTGAAAGAGTCCTCAAGATTATTGTTTGGAAAGATGTGTGAAATTGCACCTACGGAAGCAATTTTAGGTGAATGAATAACTCTTCCTTGGTTAATGATTCTAAACTTATCTAAAAAACAAGCCTTTCTTCTAGCAACTGGGTCAAATATTTCCTTAAAAACTTCTTCTTTTGTATTAATAATCTCTCCACATAAAAGAGTATTCAAACTCTCAACAATAGTAGATGTGGGAGAAGAAAAATTATTACTCTCCGGTTCACAACATCTTTGACCGCGGGATAAACATCTAAATGTCCATCAAAGTGGATTTGACTCTTTGTCTTGATACCATCCGTTAAAAACTATTTTTTCCATACCATCCATATCAACTAAGTATCATCACCCGTTGGACATTAATTAAGACCCGTGCTTGTTTCTTAAAAGGCCTACCGAAGAATCAAAGTACTCGTAAATTACACTCAAATCACTACAACAAAATCGGCCGGGAAAGTAAATACTACCCACCGGGAACCAAGACATCTCAGCAATTCCTTTTAGGAACACAAAGTAGCAATTTGCGATTCTAAAGAGGTCATCCGTAAGTAAATTGCAATGCAGAAGGCCTAACTTAGTGTATACGGAGAATGGCATAAGGTTGATACTTAGCACCTAGGTCCTAAGGACTTTGCATTTAATCTCACTAAAAATACACGGAAGAGAAATGTCCGGTGTCCCTCCCCAAGCCTTTTGCGGGAAGCTTTTTTGAGAATGATTGCCGAGCTCTTCTCACTCCCGGTGTATTAGCCATCTCATTTAACTTTTCTAATGTTTGACAACAAGCTTTTTAACATTCTTTGAATACTTAGTCATTAAGATCAAAGCATCTGCCAAAGTAATGTCCACATGAATCTTTTAAACAAACCAAACTTTGATATTTGCACTTTATCATTATTCAACCTTCTTTCATACTCTACCCTAGAAGGATAAGGAAGATTGGTCTCTTTTGAGAAGGTTCTTAGAATGTTGAGAATAATTAACTTGATCAGAAAAGGACTCAGGAGAACTTGGACAGGCCTAACTGGCTTAACCGGTCATGAATTTTGGATGACCGAGCTATGTCTTTGGTGCTCGGTACACCTTATCCTTGGTCACCTCGGTTACCTTCTCAGTCAAAAGTACAATCTCATCATAGGAGAGGAGAGATGGGAATTGGGGCACCGGTGTGTAAGAAAGTCCGCTTCGAGATCGTAAATGGCTCTAGCTTCACACCTTGGATTGTGAGGAATTAAACAAGGGTAAAGAGTAGGTACCACAGAATGTATAAGTATAAGTGACTTTGATTTAAGAAGAAACCACTCAACATGATTTTGCAAATTTGATTGTAAATTCATTTATGTGATCATTAAATGGTTATGTGAGAATAATCAACTCATCTTGAATTCTCCTTTTAAGAGTTGATTTGGTTTTGTAAAGTAGCTTGAACTTCACTCCTAATCTCATCTTTCAAATTGGTAATATGGTTCCTCATAACCTGCATACTCCCCTCGGTGGTTTTCTTGAAAATATCCAATTGACTAGCAAGCACAATTTGAGAATTTTGTGGTGGACTTTGGTAAGGTACCATTCCTTGATAAGAAAAAAAAAGAGGGATATTCCCCATTATTGAGTGGTTTTACTTGGTTTGAAGGAAAACTGGGTGAGTAGGTTAGCTAAGTTTGGAGGACGGTATCCGTCATTTCCATTGAACAAAATTATACCAACCGAAGTCGTTTGTGTGAAATTGTTTGGAAAATTATATCATGATAAACCGGGACACGAACCTCCACAAGTCAATGGGCATCATTAAAACTATGATTAATACCACAAGTAGTACACCTATTCCTCACCTTCATTAATTCGTAAGGGATAGGCACAATAGAGCTTTCATCATGTTTTTCATCTCATTCATTTCATTACCAAAAAGTCAAGGTCATCATAACACTCTAATGCCGCTGCCATTTGTTGGAACTCAAAGTTAGATGAGATTAAGTATGAGGATTGAGGAGCATTCGTAACTCACTCCTCACGGCGTTTCCATGAACACTAACTTGCTTTATTCTCTATGATTTGTAGCCTTCGGTGTGGTCTTTGTAGAGAAAATTGCACCCAAGCACGTAAATTATAAGAAATCTTGATCATTATAGCTCAAAGAATTGTAGAATGTTCTAAAATATTATTTGGTTCAATGGTGAAAAGCACATTGATGAGGACACTTCCTTAGAAGTTCCTTGAAACGCTCCCAAGCTTCGGAGAAAGATTCTTGAGCAATTTGACGAAAATTCGTAATTTCATTCCGAAGATTGGTGGTCTTAGAAGGTGGAAAGAAAAAATTGATGAACTTAGAAACTAAGTCATCCCATGTAAGAATAGAATTCGGGGGTTCTTTGTCAAGCCACGTTTTGGCAACCCCATCAAGAGAAAATGGAAAGAGAAGAAGTTTGATGGTGGTGTTAGGTACATCCGGGTACCTTTGATTATTCGTTATGCTCTCAAAATGACGAATGTGAGCATGAGGCTCCTCATCATTACCTCCTCGAAAAATTCGATTTTGAACAAGATTAATGAGAGAGGATTTAAGTTCAAAATTTTGAGCATTGATGAGTGGTACAACTATAGCACTTTCAAACCCCCCGGTGGGAGCTTGAAGTTGCTCGCGTCATCGTCCGATCATCGGCCAGTGGAATCCTAGTGTTCCTGAAGGAGAGGATTGCCTCTTGTTGGTGTCAAGATACGTCGACGATTACGTCTTCTTGGAATTGTGTATTCCAAGGAAGAACGAGTGCGCATGCACTAGTGAAAATAAGAAAAAGAAGAATTTGAGATTAAGAAGATTATTTTTGGGGAAATTTACAATTTTTAGTATTTATTAAGAAGGAAAACAAAAATTTAAAATATTTTTGGTAACCGTTTATTACAAGCTTCACGATAAGTCTCCAAGATTACGCACAAGTGAGCGGAAAAGCTTAGCGAGCCGCAATGACTACTTAGAAAGTAGCTATCACTTTCTTAACTCACCTTTATAGTTTTGTAAAACTTAAAGGTCCGTCGTACCACGCAATACTCTACGATTTGGTGTTTGTGTTTACTTGAATGGTTTAAGAAGGATAGCTAGTACCAAATTTGTTTTATTTATATTTTTTTTTATTAATTCGATAGGAATCGAATAATTAACTTTTTATATTTCTTTTTTTCCTTTTAACAAAATAGCAAGTAACTTCCAAAGGAAGGGTCTTCAAAACTCTAACACAACGAATATTCTTCAAAAATCGTTCACGTCTTCCCCGGCAACGGCGCCAAAATTGATTTCGTGTGTTAGGTACAGTATATATCTCTATTACTCGAAACTTGTCACTAACTCAGAACCGTAAGTAATTAATCACATAGGAAAGTAATTAATACACGAATCGTAAATTCCTCGAAGAAGACTATCATGATATTTGTGAAAATCGGATACGAGTTAAGAATGATAAAGGATTTTTGAACTTTTGATTATACTACAAATATAAATATCACAATTAAACTATAGAAATGATTAAAGAAACTAAAATCAATTAACTAGCACGAAAAAATTAACAAACGTGAGCTAAAACGAGAATTTAAAATCTAAAGCACTTCTAATTACAAATTTTATGCCTAAAAATCACAAATTTAAAAAAGAAAATCTTAGAAAAAATTGAAATTTTTATAACTAATTTTGAATTTTTTTATGAATTTTTAAAAAGAAAAATGATTAACAAAATAAAAACAATTCTATAAATTATCACTAAAATTTTTACTTTTATTTCCTAAAAACAAATTTTAAAGAAAATTTTCAACAAAAAGATCAAAAATTTTCATCTTTTTTCTAATTATATGATTTTTAATAAGAAAAAGAAATTAAACTAAAATCTATGTTTAATATCCTATAAAATACAATTTAGATTGGAAAAAATAAGGAAAAATGGTTTTAACAACTACAAAGGTGCAGAAATTTAATGGAACAAAAAGCCTAATTTTTATAAACTATTAAACACTAATTTTAATCAATTAAAAAACAAAACCTAATTTATTAAAAACTAAATTCAAAAATATTAATTCTATTTTATCTCTACAAAAACAGGTAGAAAGTTGCAATTAAAGAAAACAAAAGGTAGAGCGATAGTCTATTGGAATTATACACTTTAGTGTAAACGTTTACCCTTGGACTATTGCAAACAATAACAATCAAACCTAACGATATTGCTTAATTTTTAGCTTATAGAAAAAGTGAAATTAGCTAGAAACTTAAATACACAAAGTTGTTAAGAGCTGTAATCTCTACAACTTTAATCAAAGGCACTTGCTACATTTGATCAACAAATAAGCCAGAAAATTAAGCTATTAATCTGCATTAACATAAACTAGGACTTTTCCTATCTTATTTAAGTTTGGCTTATTCCTAGCTTAATCTAGATGAAATGAAAAACAAAGAACTAATGTGAGCTTAAGAAGTGTACTACAAAATCTATAGTAGAAATAATCAAAGTAAAAACAAGAATAACCAAGAAAAAATAACTTAAAAGGAGCAAGGTTCAGTTATTACTAAATAAAAGCTTTTTACATAAAACAAAAAGCATATTTCTAAGACCTTAGAAGTTGAAAATTTTGAAATAAGCTCTAAAATGAAAGTTGAATAACCTGAGTATAAGGATTTTGATAAAAACAACTCAAACTTAAAAATAAAAAAGAAATAAGCTATTTCTCTAAACTGCCACTATACTACTTTTGCAAGAAATTTTAAGCTAATCTAAAAGCTTGAAAATGAAACTTAAGAGCTTATCTATATTTAGCTAATGGAGTACTAACAATATGCTTAATTCTAAGTTCTCATTCCTACTTTCAGATTCTAAAAAGTGACTAAAAAAGGAAAAGCAACAGCAGTATAAACTACTGTTTGTTGATGCAATTGGCAAAGAACTAAAGTGCAGGTTAACCTTCTACTTTAAAACTCATAAACCTACTAATTAAATGTATCTAAACCTACATAGACTAAATGTGAGCTCTAAAATGTTTATGACACACTAACTTCTAAAATCACTTTGAACTAAAAAAAACGCCCAGGTGATATGCTCAAAGCTTATAAACCAAACATGGAATTTCTACAAACTAATGTCCAAAACCAGTGGTAAAAACAATTCATTAAGATGTTAAACTCACCTATGCAAAGTTTTGGCAGGTTCTATGACTTTAAACGTTCAAAACAACACTTAACACCAAACACTAGTTAAAAGAATTCTGTCTAAAACTAACTTGTACTAAAATTCTATATTAAAGCCAAAACTAATAAAACCTATATCTACTTACACTTAATTCTAACCAATTTAAGCTACATAAGCTCTAAACCCTATAGCTTATTTATAGAAATAAGCAAACTTTGTCAGCTAGCTTTAAGTCTAAAAGACAGAATTTAAAAGAAATAAAAGCTAAATGCATTCTAGCTTCACTTACTTAAAGCATTCAAATCTCTAAGCTTGTCTAAGCAATTTTACACAGAATTAAGTACAAAGAAAGCAAAGTAATAAGCTACTAGAGTTAAGCTATGTATAAGCTAAAATGAAATTTTAAAAAAATGTAACTTGAATTTTTGTTGTCAGGCGACGGACTAGCCACTTGTTGAGTGATGGCTAAAAAACATGAACCAAGTGGTCACCGTTGCCTCTAAACCTTGACTAAAGCTCAATAAGATTTTAAAAGCTTATTACTCCAAATAGCATCCAAACTTGATTGTTATGCACTCAAATAAACTAAACTTGAACAATAAGAGACAAAACAGTTTTTTAAAAAGTTTTTAGTGATTTAAGAACAATTTTAGAGCTAAAAGAAACAAGTTAAGCTAATTCGAGCTTATCACAAGCTTATAAGCTATTACAAATGCTTAATTACTTAAACGTAGGCAAACACAAAAAAGCACATACTTTTGTTATTGCTATAAAAATAAAGTACAAGTGAAAATACAAGTAGTACAACTGAATTAAAGAGTTAAAAAGCTTAATTGAAAAAACGATGAACAATAACAAAAGCTCAAAAGAGAAAATTACAAAATTTGAACTAAACTCTAAAAAACTAACTAACTAAAAAAACTCTAATTTTAAAGCTGGAAATTCAAGCTTATTATATAACTAGGGATGATAAGAGGAGAAAGACTCATCAATCCTAGCCATAGATCCTATCATTTTTTGAATGTAACCTTGATTGAACATATGAGGTGTTCGGGCCAATGGCCTGTTGACACGTGTCTCAAATGACGTGGGATTGGGTTTAATACGAGATTAGATGAGTGTGGAGGAGCGGGGAAAGGATTTACGAAGTTGGGTTTGTTGGGCATTTTTGGCGGGAAAGGCTGTTAGGGGCAGTTATAGAAAATTAAGCCGCGTGTTGTATTTCAAAACTTTGAAGTAATTGCAAAAATAGTCCATGCGTTTCATTTCCTAGATGTAGTGCAAAAGAACTTTGAATGTTGTCAACTTTAGCCCTTTTGTTTTCTATTTCCTTTTTCCCTTTATTAAATCATCTTTCTCACTTCAGCAACTTTGGTCCCTTTGACTATTTATGGATTCTTTCCTCAGCTGTATCGGGCTGATCCGGCTTTTGATTGTCTTTCATTCTTCACTCTTGTACTTGTCTCTTCATTTCTTGTCGGTTTTGACTGATTTTGCTTCCTTTTATCTTTTCATATTAAATCCTGCACAATAGACACAAAAGCACACAAATTTCTATCCTTTTGGCATTTTCTTGGCTTTTATTTGGCAAAATCCCGGGTATTTAATATATACAATTAAGAATTAACAGAATCATCAACCTTAACTGAGCCAATAGTCGTTTCAAGAACAACTGTTCGTTTTTTCAAGTTTTTTTCAAATACGCCTCAAATTGGTGTTCAGTTAGACAATCAAGATTGACATCATCAAATCTTTTACTTTTGAGCAATGAATTTTCTGAGATGAATAACCTTTGATCAAATCACAATTTTCATTATCAAAAGATTCAAGTTTCCCAAAGTTCCCTTTTTTCTTCAATCAGACGAAAACATTCTCAAGATTATAGATATTTAACAACAAATCAGAATTTTCTTTTTATTTGTTTTGCTAAAGACTTTCCAGCTCATCAATTCTTATTTGAAAAATCACTTGTTTGTTTTCAAAAGATTATGTTTCCTCCCACGATTCCTTGTTAAGTACAAAATATCCAAATTCATCTTTTGAAAAATAAATCGTTCCGAAAATGTTATTAAACTTAGTTTCAGCAAATTTAAACAATTGAGACTTTAGATTTTCTGCCTCATTTTGTGTAACATTTGAAGTTTTTGTTTTGAACCAAGACTTTTTTGATTGAATCAAACAAGCTTTGGTAAGTCAACTTCAAGTGTTCATTCTCCTTAATTAATGAAACCACTCGATATTCCAACTTAATGTTTTTAGTTTCAATTTCATCAAAATTGACCTTAACTTTGACTTCATCACAATGATTAGTCTCAACTCTTGACCTTTTAACTGAATCAAGCAATCTTTATAAGTATGTTTCATATAGCATTCTCGTTTTAGAATGTATGCCATAAATCTCATATTCTTTTGCAATGTTTTCAAATAATTAGTTTTATCGAGACTTGTGCCTGAAGTGCGATTTCAAATCAAATATTCTTTGCCTCTAATTTGGACAAATCTTTTTCCAATTCAACCAATTCTTTTGCCAATTCCTGTTTGGACTCTCACATGCATCATTACAAACCGTATCATTGATTTACACTCATTTGCAACATCATTTTTGACTCTTTTGAAAATTCTTTTCAGTTTCAATCATGTAAATCCCTATTCCTATATATCCACACAAGTGTTTATGACAAGATACTTGATATCTTCATCAAAGGAAGCCTTCCAAAAGTCGATCTTTAAAACTCATCTTGTTTGAGAGTTTCATCAAGATCATTTTCCACTGAAACAAAAACATCTTTCATTTCTTTTACATCTCTTTTAAATTGATTATGAAAGACTTCAAAATAGACATGCCATTCTCCAAGAATTAATTTCGCTTCTACACAAATATCGATTAATCGAATTCTTCTTTAGACGTATAGAAAATGCTTTCTCGTTTACAATTCTTTTCTAGTAACTCAAACAATTTTTGAAACACTTTCCATTTCAATTCATATCCACAAGCATTGGATTGCACTAGCATTGATGTCATGCTTGTTTTATCTCAGAAGAAAATTCTTCAGAAGATATAAAAGATGATGGAAAATATGTTTGTCAGCAGAAAGTTCTTTTTGAGGAACAAAATCGTCATAAAGTTTGTTTAATTTTTTGTAATCGATTGGTTTTATCTTTAACTCCAGAACTTTTTCATCTTTTTGAAACTCGTTCATTTTTAATTGACTCTTTTCAGCATCCTCAAGAGTATCCTCAGAATCAAACACATGCAGTTGTTCATTCTCATCACGAAGTTCATAAGCACGATACAACTTAAGAATTTTAGCATAAGCTTGTGAAAGAACATAAGAGACCTTATTCTCAAACCCGACCTTACTAAGTTGTCCCAAAAAACGCTTTTGTTCATTTGTAATCAACCGAAGTGTATTCAGTTGAAATTTGCCTAATTTTACCAACAACGTTTGTCAGATCTTTGTTCTTGCTTGTAACTAAAAGAATATCATTAAGAATATTTTTTATCCTCTCATTTGTCACGCGGTGTTTGAGATTGAAAATCGTTTGTGTCTTTTGATATTCCTCTTTTTGTCTTTTATAGTCAATAACAGCTAAGTCCAATTTATCACGTTGTTGTTTTAGATCTCGAATGATATCTTGATCACGAATAAATTGAGACTGAGCTTGTTGATTAAAATGTTTTGCTTTGCGATCAGCCTCAAGAAATTCGTTGAGATAATTGTTATCCCCTTTGATGTTTTCTAAAACCCGAACCCTTTTCTTATACAACTCAAGCTGACTAGTCAAAGTCGTGTTTTGTTGTTGGACTTTTTGAGCAAATAATTGTTGTTTCTCATTTGAATCCATTTTCCTTATTTATCACAACGAACCCAAGTAATTTTCAACACCAACCCAAAAATTCAATCCAAATTATCACACAAACCAAATCACACACAAGCTAATCCGTATTCTAACAAACTTAAACTCAAAACCTCAATCACACTCGAATTATTTTCAGCAATTAAGAATCGTGATCTAAAAATAGTCTAACACTTTACCCCAAATATTTACAAACTTGATTCATCTAAGAAAAATTGTGACGCAGACAATAAAACTGGAATTAGGCCCAATTTCACACGCATGTATCCGAATTTGACAAATACATAATTTAGGCCCAAAGTTATAAGCAAACCAATTACTAGTTCAAGCAAAAACAAATATAAGCCCAAGTCCAAATTAATAAAACGTAGCCCAAGTTTCTTTTGTATGTTTTCGGTAGATAACAATTAAAAGGCCAACAAAAATTCTTTTATAACCCTAAATTCTTACATATAAAATGATGTTAACCCTACAATCTCTTTTTTTCAAACGCCTCACTTTTTCATTTGATAAAACTCAGTCACATCTAACACATTCACTCTCCTACTAACTCAAAAAATCAAACACCACACTTTTTCTTATATCAAACTCAGTCACACAATCACAATCAGTAACCGACCTTAATCTTACAAACACAAATGCAATCTAAGGTAGGTTTCATTTTTTGTTTTCGCTTTTGATTTCATGTGAATTTCACAAATCGAAACAAAAGAAAGTTAAAACAGATTTGTTTTAAACTTTCTTTATCTTTCGAATATTAACAAGTGAAGCTGAGTCTTCAAAATTTTTATCTATGATGAAGATGGGTTTATGAGAAGATCCTGGTAGATCTTGAAATCTCAAAAGAGATATGACTTAAACCCCTATTGGGATCTTGTAGATTTTTTGACCTTGCTGTTTTTCTTTTAAAATTAAAACAAAGAAAGACATGACAGAACTTTTTCTTGTTTTTTCTTTTGATTTTCGTATATTAAAAGAAGTGTTATGCTTCAAAACAATGATCTATGATGACTCTTGTTCATACATGAAAAAACTTTAAGATTTAAACTTTTCTTGAACGAATCTGAGATCTTGATTCGTGTAAGTTTTTTTCTTTGTTCCGAAAATCAAACAGAAGTTAAGCTTCTAAAAAATGATCAACTGATGATAAGAGTTTGTTTGTGTTGAATGGATCTTTCAAGATCAAGAAATCTCAAATGGGATACCAAACAAACTAAATCTGAGATCTTTATGTTCTTGTTTTTCTTTTGGTTTTCTATTTTTGAATTCAGATCTATGAGGATTCAGTTTATGCTTTTTGTGAATCTTGAAAGATTTGTTCAAAAAGTGAACAAACAAGTCTGAGATCTTGGCTAACACCGGTTACCGAAAATGATTGTTAGCCCTAAATATAATCCTTTCACAACAATAAGCAAACCTAAATAAGCTCTTTTGATGAGCCGAAAATGAAAGAAAGAAAGGAAGAAAAGAAAACTTGGAAAGTTAGATTAAGAGAGAGAAATGGTGAGTTACAAATGAGAGCATGTGCAACCAACACCCTCTCCATGTGTGGAGAGGGTTTCTTTTATACCCCTAGCCATCTAGTTGGCGTGTGGGCTTTTCTACTTGGGCCGGGCTTGGCTAAACTTGGTCTTTGAGCCCGAAACACGGGCAATATTAGATTACAATCCAAGCCCGTTGGACCCGACTAGCCTATTACAATACAAGAACCTATTAAGACTTTCAAAGACCGATAACATTCTTTTTTTTTACTTAATAAATAAATGCTAAACAATCTCCCCAATTTAGAGGTCTCTTATCCTTCAAACTCCCTCCATACCACCGATGACATTCATGTAGAGTTTGCTTTGATTATCATTGCTTCCCTGACGTTTGAAGATATGACTTTGACGTTAATCGCATTGCCTTGTTTTTGTCTTGTCTTGATTGAAATGGCTTTAAACATTCATGCTTTGTGATCTTGATTTTGAGCCTTTATCTTTTGACTTTGAGTTCTTGAGATCGTTATCTTGCATCATCTCCTTGACTTGAATCATCTTGATTTGACTTCCTTGATCAACTTGTGCTCTTGACCAACATGCTCATACTTGTTACATTCTTGTTTGACATATATGATTATTAGTCTAACAATCTTCCCCAATTGACGATTCTTTATTTGATTATGAGGCTCTTTGATGGTGGGGAAGATTAGAATCAACGATCTTGATGTTGAGCGATTGACTTTGAAAGCTTGAGTATGAGCATGTGGTTTATGAATCCGACTTCGCTGGAATGAGGCTGCAACACCGTCGTCTAAACCTAAAATAAGACAGTTAGCAATAAAAGATGAATATGGCTTTGTCATTCATCTTTAGTTCGGTTGCATTAACCTCCGGTTTCCCGTTTTATAGTATAAATACTATACTTGTGATCAGGTAGATTCAAAGAATCTCCTTGACAGGGTTTCTAGCTCAAAGCGTAGGATCTTCTAACACAGATGTATTAGATTCACCATGCTTGCTAGTTCTCATTACCGGAACGTCTCAAAGCAGACAACACGGTAAGAGTGAATCAGATATTTACTATCTTTCTGATTAATTCGTCAATATTCATTTTAATGACCAAAATTGATATTCCCAGTTAACACATAGCTCGATTCATATAGAAATATGTCAAGTCACCTACCAAGATGCCTTGTTTGATGTTGGCATGAAGCAGGATTTCCATCTACACTGTGAATAATAAGTATCACTCGGATGTTCTGGCAGAGATCTCAAGGATAATGCATAGGACTCCTTTGTTGCAACTTGTGAACATTTATGGTGTTCAGCAAGACTATTTTGACATTGTGTTCCTAATGA
This sequence comes from Tanacetum coccineum, assembly GCA_026074375.1. NCBI lineage: Eukaryota > Viridiplantae > Streptophyta > Magnoliopsida > Asterales > Asteraceae > Tanacetum > Tanacetum coccineum. The sequence goes on from BQNB010017777.1 coordinate 51,582, forward strand.
GATTTATAAATTTGATCTTCTTCTTGGCTCTAGACCGATTTGTGCACTTTTTGGATTAAGTAATCGGAGCTGAGCAGACCTTGTCACCTATTCAATATTACAATCTTGGAGTGAGATGTCAATAGATAACGTGTTATCTCCGTGACAAAATGAGACAATTATCTTTTGAAGAAACTCCGAATGGCGGGAAGGGCTGAGCATTGCAATCACTGGGTCCATGATGACTTTCTTCGATATTCAACAATCAACATTGTGATTTTGATAGAATTATGTAATGACCGCCGGTTTCATGCTTAAGTTGTTTTGAGGGCTTCTTTAGTGTTCACAGGCCTTTAGCCATACATTTCTTTTTCATTCTTCAACCCCTTCTATTCTTTACCAAGACATCATAACTCAACACCTTGTTATCGGTTGGATCTAGTGTTAGCTCATTCTTAGTCGGCATTCTTCCCTTATACCCATTTCATCACCAATCATACCTAAGGAAAGCTATTTCTAACTATGGGAAGTTCTTCGGTAGATCCTCCGGTTTCTGGTTTGATCTAGGACTTATTCCTAACCTAACCACCTTATGACTTCAGAATAGTTCGTGGAAATTAATAGTTGTAGGGTATAGATCGAACATATAATTATTTTTTGACATTGTTATTTTCAAATACTCCCCCTAACACATGTCTCTCCGATATTCGAATGTTCAGCACATGAAGGAAAGAGTTGCACTTAAGAGTCTTAATATCACATCTTCTATACATATTTTAATTACAATTATCTCCTCTTATTTAAATAATAAACACTTAGTATTGAAATACAATTGATTAAAATTTGACCATGAAAAAATACCATGTGGGAGAAAAATTATACCACGATATTGCATGAATTCATTTTCTGATAGCTCCCCTTCAACAATATATGGAGGGGATACCAATATTTTAATCAAAACTTGACATTGGAATAAAAAAATTGGATATGGACACCACAAAATGTTGAAGACGGAGTGAGATGCCTTAGTGAACAATGTATATTATTAATTGACATTAAGTTTCCACATTTTAATTTCACAAAATGTGTTTGGATACATAAAATTGACATTTATGAAATGTACCCAACACATTAAAAGGCTTTGTTTTAAAAGCTCCCCCTCAGAAATTGATTCACATAAAATGACATTCTACGTACTACAATTCTTTAAAACTTATTCGAGGAAGGGAGTGTTGAACACACAATTTTAACAAACACCACTTTTTATGGAAAGATACCACAACTTATATTGTGGACAAGTTGACATTGAAAGTTCTTTTTGAAAAATTATGTTCAACGATTTTTAAAAACACATGATAGAAGACTTCTCTTCTATTTTTAGAGTAAGCGCACTGAAGCGTACACTTCCCTATTACATTCGGGACCGAGTTATGCACTGAAATGTACATAAGTCATTAAGAAAATTTAGAAATGACATGTTTTGAAAGCATTTGAAACTCTTGCTCGAACTTCATTTACACGCCCGTGTCGATGTTAATCAACATTTCTAGGTACGTAAATGTTATCGATTCCAAGAGACATGTCGAGAAGATTCTTTTTGGTATTTTTGAATTTTTTTTTGATTTTATATTTTGTTTTTCTAGGTTTTATATTTTTCTATTTTCTTTTTGTTGGTTTTATATTTTTGTATTTTCTTTTTCAAAAAAAAAATTATAAAGCAAAAATAAAGAGAGAATAAAAATATTTACAAATTGATGTTTGATGGATCAAGCAGATTCAATTGCCAGAACCTCTAGTTCATCTGGAGTCAAACATCTCATACCGAGTCGGTCTGAAAAGAAACTTAAATCGATCTTCCCGATAAAGCCTTTAGTAAAACAAATCACTAAGTGGTATTCATTTTCGACAAAGAATAATCAACAATACGCCTATTCAACCTGTCCTTTATGAAGTGATAATCGCATCATGTCTTGATACGGAATGTTTGAACTGGATTGAACGAATGCGATGGTTGCCTTTAGAGCACAATAACACAGGTATTTTATCAAATTAGGAAGCCATAAATCTTGAGCTGAGTTCTAAACCATTAGAACTTGGTGGCGCAACACTCAAGATGAAAATACTCATACTGGCTGCTTCTACTAAAGACATTGAGGAGCAGTCCTGCTTTTTGGATGACCAGCTTGACTAACTTTACACCACCTATAAAATGTAAAGCCACCAGAATGTAACTCTTACGTGAATCGAGACACCGCCTGTGATTCGAATCTAAAAAAGAGCAGTTTATTCGAAACCGGGTGGTCCCTATTCGTTACCATAGACCCATGTTAATGGAGTCTTTAAGTACCAATAAAGATCTGCTTACCACTTTGAGATTGTTTTCTCAGTCGGTTTCGCATTGATAGCGAGCACAATAACATGTTTCAATGAACAATATCTGGTCTACTGCTGTTAGGTAATGATGTGCTCCGACCATACTAACGATATTTTGTTGGTCGACCGAAGGAGTACCACTCAAGTCACTCATCGAAGGTGTTTTGTAGCCCATGGTTACAATGCTATCACATGAGGTCCTAACCATGCTTTTTAAGTATCTCTTGAGCATACTTAGCTTGGTTTATAAAGATACCACGAGGGGATTGGTGGATCTGAATTCCTAAAAAGAATTTAGAGGCTTCCCCCATCATAGACATATCAAACTTGTTGTGCATTAGTTTTTTGTCAAATCGTTTGAAAGTTTTTATGGTTCGAAACCAAAAATAATGTCATCAACGTAAATTTGCACAAGCAATATGTCTTCCCCATGTTTAGTTATGAACAGAGTTGGATCAATAGAACCTTTTGAGAATCCTTTGGATACTAGGAAATTGGAGAGTTCATCATACCACGCTCTTGGTGCTTGTTTGAGACCATAAATGCTTTCTAGAGACAGGTAAACTTGTCAGGAAGAAATTGGTCAACAAATCTAAAATTCGGTTGGTTTACGTACACTTCATCCTTTAAGTCCGTAAAGAAATGTTTTGATTGACGTCCATCTAGTATCGGTAAATGATTGTGTGCAGCTGAACTAATGAAGCAACCGGACGTCCTCCAACGAGCAACTACTGCAAATGACTCTTCGAAATCAATTCCTTCCTTTTGAGCATATCCCTTAGCTACAATATGAGATTTGGTTTGCGATAACAGTATTTTCCCACATCACTTTTTGTTTTTCCAGAGCACTTAAAGTTAATGACATTTTTTGCAAAGTGGTATGTCCGATAATCACCCATACATGGTAATCGATCAAACTGATAAGTTCTTCTTGCATAGATTTCGATCCATACTGAATCAGCCTTGGCTTCTTTGATGTTCTTTGGTTAGGTTCGACTCACAGTGAGTGCGAACATACACATCTCGCCATCTGTTTCTAGCTGACAGTCTTTGTTCTAATTAATTGAGAAGGATTTCCAGTGACATTGTTCTAAAGGATATCTTTGTCCAACGTTTGTGCAAAGGAATGGTGGTTGATAGAAGTGTGCATGTTGAAGAATCAACATGATGAACGATGTCTTCCCTTGTTCTGTACAAGTGTACTAAAGATGATGATAAATTCAATCTTCGTCAAATTGTGCATTTTTTCGTATTGTTTCTGCTTGAATAATTGTTTCTCAGGTGCAATGACAAGTTTGTACTTGAGTTTTGAGTTTGATGTGTTGATTGAATGCTCAATGGAGTGGACTGCAACATCGGTTGTTGTAGAAGTGTGAGTTGTAATATGTTGTTGACGTTTATTGTGGTAACAGCAACATGTACACGAAGACTTTGACCACAACATGAGAAGTTCCATTGCGTAATTCACTGAACATTCGGACTATATAAGCAGATTTCCAGCTTGTTAGACGTTGTTTATCTGTCTCAGCAGATTGAGAAACATTTTCTTGACTTTATGACCGTGCTTAACTATCTTGTTCAATGTACCATAGTCGAACATTGTGGACTGGCCATAACTGGCGTGATTCTGACGTCATTTGAGGCAATTCCTCAATGTTAACATGAAATTGTTTCAACTATTAAATTCTTGTTCCTCTTTCCTTAAATACCCTGTAGCCTTTAACTAGTAGTAATACCCAACAAAATACATGCATCACTTTTTTTCCTTCATTTTAAAAAGATTTTCACCATCTCTGACGATATAGCGAAAGGGGTGGGAGGGGGAGAGAACCAAAGAAGTGAAAGAACAACGGATGATTCCGGGCAGTGCTGAGATGGTAAGTTGTTTTCTCATGCGGGGAATTACAAGTGAACGTTTTTGAGTAAAACATGTTTGTTGCAAATTGCATCAGCCCATAAGAACAAAGGAACTTTAGCGCGCTTAGCATTTGTTCGAGCAGCTCAACAAGAGCCGTGTTTCGTCTTTCGACAACGCGCTGTTTTTGTTCCAGGTTGTTCGAATCATTGACGTTTCGTGTCTATTCCCATCTTTTGCAAAGAATAGCAAGAATAGTTTATTAAGAAATTATGTGCCTATGTGCAGTATCAAACTGATTTAAAAACTTGAAGCATGAAGTCCTCTTTGGACTAGGTGAGTGAAATCAATAGAACTCCAAGTGTTTCGTCTTTGACCTCAAGAAGTGAGTCCATGTACTATCGGAGTAAGTCGTCAACAATTACATAGAACATAGTTTCTTTCCATTAAATATCTTTCTACCCCCGCATTGGACCACATAAGTCCCATGTTTAGAAGTAGTAACCGACCATTTTTGAGCTCAGGGGAGTCTTATGTGAAAAGACTTTCTTTATTTGCTTTCCCCAGCTCACAAGAAGAACAAGGATGGATCTTTGGACGAATATTTAATTTTGGAAGCCCATTATAATATTTATTCTTTGGAAAGCAAGTTGATGTTGTCGAAGTTTAAATGAGATAGACGACGAAGCCATAACACATGCTTAACGAAGTTGCTTTAGCCATTAAAGCAAATTGGATTTGGAAGTTGAGGTCTTAAGAGAATGGAATACAAATCTTATCCACGAAACCTGTTAGTAAGATATCATTTCCCTTCAAACCACGGATAAACACTATACTTCCTAAAAGCAACGTTCAAATCTTCGCATCACAAAATTGACCCCACGGAGAAATAAATTATAATTTAGCCCTTTGAATTTAAAAAAACCCGTTTAGCTGAGTAATAGTATCCTTGAACCGAATCCACCATAACCAAGATTGGTGCAATTTCATCATTTCCCAAACTTCACAACCGTTCCTAGAAATTTCACCTCCGAAATTATAAGAAGTTAATATTTCCAGTCATAGTGCTTGATCACCCATAGTCTACGATGAATATCATTAACACGAACGACTGTGCAAAAGAATTAGATAACAATGGAGTATTGGACACAGTGGAAACATAGGGATCTTAATGTTCTAAATATTAGCGTTCTAGATGGATTTCTAGAGGCATACTAACGTTAGTGTGACAATCTTTCGTATTGAGACTTAGTTTCCAATTGTACACCGTTGTGTGTATATATAGTGATACGCACCAACTATGCATGTCTTACTAACTTAACTCATAACTTCCTAGTTAGTGTTTCTAGATTTCTTGACAGTTGAGTCGTTGCAACGGTTTTCTTACTAAATGTTGCAACATATTGGGTTCACATTAATGCTTTGGGTTCTCTAGTACTATAGATCCAGCAATTGGTTGTCCTAGGTCTTAAATTCACATGTGCCATTAATATAAAATATAATGTAGAACACACAAATCATGATTGTCATTCAGCACACATTTTCCACAAGTAACACAGACAAAGTTAACATTCGAGGTCTTAGCATTCAAACTGTCATTACACGCAGTTACAGACGTTTTATTATTAGAAAACTTAAAATTCCTACGGTGGTCTTCTACTTCTTGCTTCTTCCCTTGACTATTGTTAGACATGACTCTATCTTCCAGTTGATTGCTCTTAAGCTGTGGTCTGCTAACACTAGTAGTGGGAATTACTCCTGTAGAGAAAGACACGCGTTTGTTAGTTTTCCTAATGTCTTGAGGCAACCGTGGTGTTCTAGTTTGATTAGGCTTTGTGTGCACTTTATACATTCCTGGTGCAATCACATTTGTGTTCTTGAAAATTGGCAACACATTCTGAGGCAAAATCTGTGCAGTGACTGGTTTTGAAAAATCATGGGACACATTTTGTGTGGTAACTGACTTTGACTTTGAGAAATCTGTCTTTGCAAGAGAATCTGAAAAAATAGCTGGTTTACCTAAAATTGATTGTCTTTGACTTTTAAAAGCATTCGGTTGTCGAATAACCGATGATTTTTCAAACTTAGTTTCCACAGATTTTCCTTTCATCTTTTCTATGAGTTTCTTCAACTCACTTATTGCAATTCATTTGTCTTGTAATTGAGCTTTCAAGTCTTGAATTTCAAAATTTTGTTCACATTCTTTCAGAAATACGTTTGACTGATTTTCTTTGAAAGATTTGTCATTTTTATCTTTTCTTTGCACTGTTGTAAATCAAGTTCAAGGTTAATCGCATGTTTCTGAAGTGCCTCAAAACTCTTTGACATGGTTCTACTTTTTGAAAGCTCTTTTTCAAGATGTTCACATTGTCCCAAAGTTTCCAAGTAATCACATTGCAAATTAGTAACTTCATCCAAATCAGTGTACACACCAAGTATTGCATTCATGTGATCAGCATAGTAATATTCCCTTGAAAGTTGGTCGATTTCATTAAAGAACTGTGTTTTTTGAGTTTCGAGTTGAGATTTAAGAGTGTCTACTTCACGTTCAAGAGAATTAAAGTATCTCAAATCAACAACCATTTCCTCGTTCAAACACAAGTGAAATTTTTCTAAGTCCGCATTGATTCTTCTAATTTGGAGGAAAAAATTTCCTTCGATTGTGTTTTTAATGAAGAGATCTATGTTACCAAAATATGTTCTTTTAGCGATTGTTTATTTGCAACGTTCCACTCCATCAAAAATTGTGTCAACACTCCTTTTAATTTTGAAAAGTTCTTTAGAGCTTTTACATTTTTGATCCCAAGGAATAGATTCATCCATTCATTTTTGTAACAGAGTTGTTAGTTTACGAAAAGACTCTTTGGAACTTTCATTATTAGAAGATGTATGACTCATCTTTGACGTTGTTGGAAAATAGTGTTGTTCAGGCGACTTTTCCCATTGTGGAATGAACAAATCATAAAGATTATTCAACTGGTCATAATCAAAAGGTCTAATTAAATCGCTTAATTTTGATCGACTTTCTTTGTCAAGACGAATCATTTTGTCAGATTCAGGGGCAAACATTAAAGCAAGATTATCATTATAGCAACCTATATCATACAGACGAGGATTTGCTCTTTGAGCTTTCTTAAGGAACTCTGGTTTGGCAAAGCTCGTTTTACATATACGATTAAGCATATTCATTGTTTGAACTGATTGACTGGTTTTATATACAATATCATCCAAAACCTTGACTTTGTTTTCTAAAGCAATGACCTTATCAATTTCTTTGTCTTCACGAGTTTTGTAAAACTTAATCTGAGCCTCTTTTTCTTGTGACATTATGGAGATGGCTTTCTTGTTAAGTGAAACAGCTCATTTTTCATATCCGAAATCGTTTGATTTAAATCATTTATCTTTCGAGTATATTCATTAGATGACTTTTAAGATTCTATTTTGTATGACATTAAATCCCCTTTAGCTTTTGCACAATTGATTGCCACCTTTGACGCATAATTCACATCATGATACCTATCAAGTTTAGCTTGGAACTTCTTAAGGTCTTTGAACATCAACTGATTAGTCTTTGACAATTCATTGTCTGTTTCTTTGAAATGGTTATTTGATGATTCTAAACTTTTATTTTTGGTTTTGAAATCCTTAATTTCACCTTTTAATTTATCAACTAAAGCCTTGTTTGATGATTCTAAAAATTTATTACGGTTTTTGCTGTCATCAATTTCACATTTTAGTTTCTTAATTAAAGAAGCAAGCAAATCACGTTCTTTAGCAAGATCATTATCATCCTGGTTAATCGTTTCTCCATTAGTACTCATATCCAATGAATCAATAGTGATGTTAGTATCACCTTGTTCTTCCAGATATGTGTCATTAACAGATTCAGGTTGCTCAAGATGTTCTTTGTCATTGGCAAACACATTATAGTTATCATTATCATTTTGTTCCTTTTACAATGGCTCAGCATCAAAGATAGGTCCAGAATTATCAGCAGCATCTGGAGTAAACCTCTTGAATCTTTGCCATGTACAGATAATGTGCTTCCAATTCCTAATCTTCAGGTTTATCATTAGTGTCATCCCGCCAATCAGCCTGTTCAGCACTCAACTGGATTCCAGCTTCCTCTTGCTTAACAATAGCATCTTCTCCTTGTGATAAGTTGCATCTTTTTCCTGTTTCAGTTTCTGACATTCCCTTGCTACATGCCCTTATTCCTTGCAATTATAACACTAAATCCAAACTGCTGCACCACTTGTGTACCTACATTCTCCCTAACCCCGGAAACATTGACTGCCCTCTGATTATCATACCCAGTGCCTCTGTTAATCCTTGGAGTATTATCCTGATTTGCTCTACTGGTGTTTGATGAAGTTCTGAGGTTGTTGTTGGTAGGTTTGTAGATTTTCTTGAATGATAGAGAAATTAAATCCATGAGTTTATCAATCTCCTTCTCCTTTGACAATGCATCATCTTCAGCAACCATTTCAGGTTCTTAATCATAAGTTGGTGGAGGAGAGTTGACAATTGCTTTACCTCTGATTCTGGTAGCAGCTAGTTGTGATCTGGTTGAGAAATTTTGAGTGTAGTGATTAGGATGGTTTTGAGGATGGTAAACTGGTTGTTGTTGAGCAACAAGTGCAAGTGGATTATCAGTACGTGCTATTCTTTCAGCTCTTATCTCGTTGACTTCATTCTGGTGTTGCTTCAGGATGTCATAAAGTTTGTGGTAGGAGACAATCTTCAATTCTTGACTCTGCTTAACAAGCGTCACTAACCGTTACCATTCTGGTTGTAATTGAAGTAAAAACTGAACATTCACTTGATGGTTGGTAACATCACATTGATTTCTAACAAGCTCATTCATCATCTTGTAAAACCTTGAGTAATACGATTTAAGTGATTCACCATCCCGTGATGTGAATTTTCCAAACTCCCAATATAAATTGGTTTCAAGATCTTGAACATTGATTGATTTACCTTGTTTCAACCTTTCAATAGCTTTCCACATCTCACATGCATTTGGACAAGCATCAACTATGGAGTAGATATCATTATCTATTCCTATGAGAAGCATCCAGTTGGTTCCTTATGTCTTGTGACACATTCTTATAGTTCTCCATGTACCCTTCTGTAGTGGTTTCTGAACTACCTTCTGCAACTGGAACAATCTTCTCAGTCCATTTGAATTTATAAGGTGGATTCCTAGAGATAATAGTGGATGAGTTCATTGTTAGGTTTGGTATCGATGTATCTCTTGATTCTGGATTTCCACTGAACGTAATTACTAGGTGTTAACATTGGTGGATGATCTTTACCACTTGCTTCCATGATGGCACTGTGAGGAGCATTTGATGTTTGAGTTTTCAAATTGGTATTGGTATTTGATATTTTGATGTTGTGAATGGATGTCAGATCTTAAGTTTTATAAAGTGATTGAGATTGTGGTTTGATTTAACTTTGAATGTTGTAAATCTCTCAAGTTGAATGGTATGAATCACCTTAGGAAAAGTGTATAAATCTCCTTAGGAAAAGTGTATAAATCTCTTTAGCAAACCGTATAAAATACGCCCTTTAAGACTACGTATAAAAAGAGCCCTTTAAGACACGTATAAATCGCCGCCTTCAAAACACGTATAAATAGCCGCCTCTGAAAACGTATAAATCGCCCCCTCTGAAAAAGTATAAATCGTCGGAATTCAATACGTATAAATCGCCCCTTCTGAAAACGTATAAATCGCCCCCTCTGAAAACGTATAAATTGCCGGATTTCAATACGTATAAACCGCCAGATCTAAACTCGTATAAATCGCCGTCTTCAAACGTATAAACCGCCGTCTTAAAAAACGCGTATAAATAGCCGTCTTCAAAAACTTCAAATCACTTAAAGACATAAATTTTGACGTTTTTGCTCGATTTTTCTTGTACAACTTACTATCCTAGGACTATTAGAAGCATAAAAACACAAACTTTAAGGTTTTTAACACAAAAAATTTCGAATCAAGATTCTTGGTACAAAAATATTTCGAACCAAAAAATACCTAAAAAGATGAAAAGTTTTTATGTTTTTGAAAGTTTTTCTTGTACAACTAGCTTATACTAAGATAGATTAAGAAGAAAGTTGCAAGCTTTATGGTTTTTGAACACACACAAAATGAAAACTTTTTGTTAGGTGTTCGAACCACATGGACCAAAACAAACCAAAAACAAAATCACCATAAAACCCCTTGGCGAATGATACCACTTATTATCCCAAATATCTAATCCATAACACAACTCATAAGCATACCAATAAGCTACATATTTCGAACCAAATAAGAGAAAAGAAGAAAAGAGAAAGAAGTTTAGAGAGAGAAAGTAGAGATAAGGAAGAGAGTTAGATGACTACTATGTGAGAAATGAGTAACCAGCACCCTTCTAACATGCTAGGAGGGGTCTATTTATAGTCCAAGCCAACATGTATGGTGTGGACTTTTACTAATGGGCCGGGCTTGGCTTGTGTTGGGCTTTTAGCCTAAAACATGGACAATATTAGCTTAAAGTCCAAGCCCGTTGAACCCGACTAGCCTATTACAATACAAGACTAATTAATTCAAAGACGACCGACGACATTCTTGTTCGACTTATATAAAAATAAGGCTAACACCGTGTATTTTTAGTATTTTCTGTATTTTAATTCCTCGCTTTACTTCAAATGTCTACACCTAGATCTTTCAAAACAATGTCAAACTTAAGTGTGGGGTGTAGCATTACTTTTCAAGAAAAACTCAAAAATCCAAAAATATTGTGCTTTTTGTAGTTTGTGTATAGATTACTGCAGGATATGATGCCAGAAGCGTATGGAGCTCAAGTACAAATGACATGCCTGGATATCTGGTTCTCTCTTCCTCTTATTTCCCTAAATTATACTTTGTTTTGTTTTGTCGCATTGAGGGCAATGCTAAACTTAAGTGTGGGGGAGTAAATAGGGAAAAATATGTATATTTTTAAATTTCCACATTTTTGGGCTAATTTTATAATTTTGTGTGCTTGTTTGCCCTCGTAATCTAGTTGTTTTCACGTTTTTAAGATATATATTAGAATAACTAGATTAATCAACTAGAAAAATCTATGATTTTTGAAAATTTGAGATGTGTCTCGATTACTATTTCAATCCATTCTGGGATCGATAATATTTGCTAGCACATATTATAGCCCTTCCATTAGATTGTGAGGATTTGAGCGTATTTTATATATAGCATACATCTTTTTATGCTTGAATCTTTTTGCTATGAGTGTGCCGGTGATTTTATTTATACTAGAACTTGTGCTTGTAAATCATTACGATTACTGCAGTAAGATCGTACTTGTATGATAATAAGTGTATATGCGTGATAAAGAAGCAATTTATAAAATCAAATGGCCTTCCATTTTTACCTTAATGCCTTGTGCTAACCATCTCGGTTAGTTAAATCTTGCATATGAACCATTTGTTAGTGCTCCCTCGTTGCACTAGAAACCCACACATAAAAACATATGATGAACCATCATGTCCTTAACTGTTAAATTCAAAAAAAGTATGCACCACGTCTATTGGTTGGTTGCTAGCTACTTGGAATGATGGTTGTTATGTGGGAAATCCTTATGAATTTTGAGAAAGTTGCTGCATCCAATTGTCTTTTGACCCAATCTTGCTTCTTTATGATGAATCATCGATCATATTTGATCAGTGTTTGGACATTAATATATATATATAATATATAAATATATAATATATATAATAGTAAAATAAGATATATAATATATATATATATATAATAAAAGCCAACATTGCTTAATGAAATATATGAAGATGAAGGAACCCGAAGAGAAGATTGATAATCGATTAAGCCACTGTTCTAAGACGGTGATACTAAGATAAAACAAAATAACATCAAGTGTATCATCACACAAAATTCAATGGCTAAGCGAATATGGTAGCTAGCAACACTTGTTGTTAGACTTTGACTTATGTACACAAGACCTAACTCCAAAACAAACCCATGCCTATATCCACTGAACCCTAACCTAACCAATAAAACCCATAAACCATTTCTTTGAGTAGTTCACTGTGCTTAACGCCCCACCAATCAGTTGTTGTTTTGTTTCTTGTACAAACTTATGGTAATAAATCTAGTCGCGACTGAGCTTTGAGTGTGATTTCTCTTACTCCACCAACAAATAATAAAATGAGTGATGAGTGAATTATACTTCATTCCTTTTTCGTGAGGTGCTTACAAATGTTAATCAAGCAAGAAAATCAACGGGTATTGCCATACGTCTTAACTTTTCACCGATAAAGCATAAACAATCAGTCTCCTCTTGTATTTGTACTTTAAAGACTTGCATCATATTTTTCCTAATCATTTTCATGTACCATGTGGATTTATTTTCTTTAGATTTGCTTGGGGGCAAGCAAAGGTTAAGTGTGGGGAGGATTTAATAATGCTTAAATTGAGTATATTTTCAGTAGCGTAATCTGTACTTTTGTATAAGTTATTTGGCTATTTATCTATGGTTTTGTTACTTTATAGCATCAAAGTATGTTTGCAAGTTTATTTGTAGCCAAGTACAAGAAAAGCAAAGAAAAGAACAAAGAATCCTAAATCAAGACTAAAGATTAGAAGCAGTTCAAGAGCCAATCATTCGAGCTTCCAAGTCCCAAGGATGAACCTAAATGAAGATTTACTGAAATATAAAGACCCACGACCAAGCACAGTTCAAACGGGTAACTTAAATGCAAAATCGAGCAACATACACATGGGGACGAAGCCCCAGCCGGCCGACTGAGACAATGCTGCACCACTTTTGTCTTGAAGCTCCATGAACGATCAAGAAGGATATAGACTTCCATATCCTGGCATTTTATGACCCTTTGGCCCCAAGTTAAGCATTAAATATCCTAAGGGCTTCCTAGTAGTATAAATAGGGTGCTTTGGTTAGTGTTTCAAACATATAAAAAAAATACCATCAACAAAATATCTTCACTCTCTCTCAAAGCCATAAACCCTTCTTAGAATCCTAGGAAAATCCTAGAAGTCTGAAGGATGAAGAAGCCATCTTAGGAGGTCAAGAACATTAAGAATTCTTCAAGGCATCCAAGCCTCATTTCTTGTAATCTTTACTTACTTTGCAAGAACCTTTTTAATCATGTTTATGAATCCTTTAATTTCTATAAATATGTCTTTGATTGCTATGAGTGGCTAGTCTCTTTATACACTTGATTAAATGATGTTTGTGGAATGATGATTTGTTTATGATTGTGATAACATGTTTTCTTCAATTTCAAGCTATTTCTAAGATCCATCTATGCTTATGATTCAAGTGACATTATTTTATCAAACCGGATTGATTGTTAAACATATCATATGATGAAAGGGATCTTGTTAACCAATCAATTGTCGCCTTTTGTCTATGATTGGCTACCTTTTGTATTGACCATTTCTTAAGCGGTTTGATCTAACAAGAATCATAATTATGGATGTTAGCATGTTTGTGAAACGAACCGCGAATCAAATACGTTAAATTGAAGTGGTCTTTAATTGATTGATGAAACTTAATGCTTGTTTTTGTCACTTTAAGTCTTGACGAAGATTGAAGGTTTTGAAAATAATAGATTAGATCACTATCTAATTCATATAATCAACATGTTAAAATGTTCATCACAATCATACAAATTGGATTTTAATCAAGTGTAGTCTTTAAATCATTTAAATCTCGATAATCATTATTTGCTTGTTAGAATTTGTTAGGAATTCACTTTACGTGACGACATTTACAGAATTACCATAGTTTACCATATCACCACACAGGGACTAGAATAGTCAATATAGGATTCTTATGTAATGTGTGGTGGTATAAATACCCCTCTATGGCTTCCATAAAGGGGTTGAGGCTTTTGTAATCTTTTCACTTTCATCTTATTTTACATCTTTTGTTTCTCTGTCTACTCTCTCTCTCTAAAATAATGGCTATCACTTAGTTTGAGTCTCTAATACCACATGATCATAGTTTCCTTGTTTTCGTCAATTGGTATCATCACTACGGTTTTGATCTTGGGTCGGGTTTATCTTTTGTGTCCGGTTGGTCTTGATTTATTATCTCAGATCTGTCACAGTTTAGTTTCGTGTTGTGTTGTCTCGTTTTTCTTTTACAGCTTATTTTAGCTTATTTTCGTAGCTTATTTGGTCATAAAAAGCCACAGCTGAAAGTCCTTTTTTGTGTGTTTGTTGTTTGCTTATTTAGGGTGTTCGTGGTGTAGAACAACTTATTTCGTACTTATTCATAAGCTATTGTTCATGGGTTGGTCTTTTTATGCTTAGTTGATTCATAAAGCTTGAAACTTTTCTTGTTTAAAAGGTGTATAGCTCAAATGAAATACATCTCGCAGCTTTTTGAAGCTTAATATTTCTGGGTTTTTAAATCTGCTTATTTTTTGAAGCTACAGAGCAAAGAAACACAGATCCGAAATTTTTGGATCTAGGTTTTGTTTGTTTGTGGACCATTGAAAGTGACGGCCGGTTTATACAATCTTGGGCGAATTATACCATAAGCTTAGGCGAAGTATACTAGTGGGCGAATTATACCATCATGTACCTTAGGCGAATTATACCGCCAAGATAGGGCGAATTATACCGCCAAGCTATGGTGAATTATACCGCCAAGCTTAGGCGAATTATACCACTGCCAAGTCAGGTGAAGTATACTACAAGAAAAACCTTGGCGAAGTATACATCAGCCTTGGGCGAAGTATACACCATGACTCACACCAATTCAACTTGGTATTTACCGAGTTGACCCAGCCAACTCACTGAGTTTGACCGAGTTAAGATCTAAGACAGAATCAAGTAGAAAGAAATAACAGACTCGAAACATAAACAACAACATCAACACGATCCAACAAATCCATCTAAATCCTAAAATCCCATCGTCACAATCATCACACCACTTATCCATCTCCACCAACTTCATCTATTGACTTGAAACATAATGCAAATTCAAGATCTCAGTTTTTTTTGTTTCGTGTTATTCCATGAACACAATGACCATATAAAGATCACACACAAAAGAAACATCATCATTGATCTATGAAATTAAAACCCTCATTCAATTTACAAAATTAACGATTGATTTATAACACTTGGGTTATAGTCATTCTTTATTTTGATTGACACATACTCATACATAAACAAACATCTGAACCTACCCGAGACCTATAAAAGATCTTGAAGCCGTAATACTTTAATGATGCTTTGCAAGTAACATAATCAAGTGGATTTGAGTTTGTTATATGGTAATCTGAATATGAAACAAGGGTATATCTTGAGTTTGTGGTTTGATTATTGACAATCAAAATCATGTACTTCTTGTGATTTTGTTTGTGTCTCGAAATGTCCTTGTGAGATTTTATAGGGATATATAAGGTTGGGAAGAAGCAGATATGTGGAGAGAATAGTTGGGAGGCAGATGAATATTGTGATTAGGGTTTGCACAAAATTAGGGATATGTGTTGTTTATACCATGTTATGGATCGGGTATTCTATTTTTCATGGACCATGTTAGCATAAAATTTTGGTTATACAAATAACTTGGGCCGGTTGGTGTGTCTACAAATATATGGCTTATCTTTGGTTCAATACAAATTTGATTGTGTTGAGTGATGGTCCAGTAGACGTAGTCATATTAATTGGTTAGTTATAAACATAGGAGTTGGATCGGGTTGTATGATTTACGGATAACTGAATTTTATTGAATCGGGACGTAGACTAGCTAATGCTCTTTTAGGCTTGTGATTAAGGGCTGATAGTTTAAATTGGTGGAATTGTGTTTATCCAAAATTTATATTATAATTCGTCATTTGGGATAATTTTTGTATAATTTTTGGATTATGGCTTAGCTTGAGTTTATGATGACAAAGTGACAATATGACGAGATCGGGATCAATTTGGATAAAGAATCATGGAATTTAATTTTTAATGGCTAGAATTGGAATTTATTTTTCTAAGTGACTACGGAGTTGATCGGGTGTCACTTATTTAGTGAAGTTGGATTTCACGAAGGCGTGTACTTATTTTATCTTGAAGTCGGTATTTAGTTATTTATAGTTGGTTGGATGCATGACTTTCAATGATAACTTGCTCGGGCTTAAGATTTTGGATGAAGACTTGGGTTATCTAGTTACCAGTAGTTGGGGTGGTTGGTTGAAGACCTGGATATCTATCACTTAAAGGAGACACGTTGTAGTTCTTAATGTCACACGTTGAAGACGTTGTGGATAATCGTAAAGGGTGATGAATGTCTCATACTTTGATTGGTAAGTATTGAGTTTCTCTACACTATTCTTCCTACATTAGTGCAAGCTTAACTCATAAGAACGGGAGATTCTACTTCAATTTCAAGTTTGGTATATCGGGTTTACTCCATCAGTGGTAAACATACGGTAGGCTGTTGATCTTGTTTTATGAAGTTCTAGTTTCTTAACCAAAGGTTTATATAAATTGGTGTATACATTGGTTAACTTGGACTAAATTTTCAAGTTTGGCATATTGAGTTTACTCCATCAGTGAAGTTAGATTTCACGAAGGTGTGTACTTATTTTATCTTGAAGTCGGTATTTAGTCATTTATAGTTGGTTGGATGCATGACTTTCAATGATAACTTGCTCGGGCTTAAGATTTTGGATGAAGACTTGGGTTATCTAGTTACCAGTAGTTGGGGTGGTTGGTTGAAGACCTGGATATCTATCACTTAGAGGAGACACGTTGTAGTTCTTAATGTCACACATTGAAGACGTTGTGGATAATCGTAAAGGGTGATGAATGTCTCATACTTTGATTGGTAAGTATTGAGTTTCTCTACACTATTCTTCCTACATTAGTGCAAGCTTAACTCACAAGAACGGGAAATTCTACTTCAATTTCAAGTTTGGTATATAGGGTTTACTCCATCAGTGGTAAACATACGGTAGGCTGTTGATCTTGTTTTATGAAGTTCTAGTTTCTTAACCAAAGGTTTATACAAATTGGTGTATACATTGGTTAACTTAGACTAAATTTTCATGTTTGGCATATCGAGTTTACTCCATCAGTGGTCACTTCAAATAGCCTACAAAACGGTCGATAAAAAGATAGTTAGAGAGAGTTTATGAGTAGAGATTTGATCAGCAGTTGATTCTCGCGGGATAGATTTAAGCTAATTTATTCTTCATACAAATATTCAAGTATATGTGCATACAAGGTTTTGCTGGTATTGAGGTATCGAAACCAGCAAGGGGGAAGGAGGACAAACACCCGAGAGTCTTCGCATTTCTTTTTTCTTGAAAGCTTGAAAAAGTTATCTTTCTTGAAAATCTTTTATGTTAGGCCATACCAGGAAGACAAATGTCATAACCGTAGAGAAAATCAATGCTTTAATATGTGGCTTTTGGGTGCATTTCTTCAACCAAATGGGGGAAGAGATATCTTGTGAAAGTTAGTGTGCATTATTTGAATTTCCAAGAGGAAGGGTTGTGAGAAGAATTATTCAAGCGTGAGAAGATACATTGCTGATCCAGATAATGTCT
>BQNB010017778.1:7241-69363 GCA_026074375.1 Tanacetum coccineum
ATCCTATGGTAATTCATTGGTTAAATCAATTCAAGGGTTTAGATTGGGTTCAAAGAAACACAACAAGAAGATCAAAGGCTGAGATTCGTGGCTTGGAGAACACTCTCTCACCCTCCTCACAGAAGAAGCACAAGTCAAAGACCTAGAACTTTCTCCTTCAACTATAAATAGGGCCATTAGGGCAGCCATTGAGGATATCTAGTCTTAAGTAGAGTAGGAGTAGTGTAGCTTAGAGTAGCTTATTTTAAGCTTATTTACTTTTTATTGTAATCTCCTTTTCAATCTTGTAATCTTTTTTTTTATTATTAATAAAAGTTCTTTGTCCATTAAATGTTTTATGTTAAATTCATGTTTTCCTTTAATGCAATTTCAATTTAAAATGAGTTTGGAATTAATTTGATAAGCTCAGATAAGCTCTTGTTACCATACTTAGCTTTTACCTCACTCAGTTAAGCTTTTACAAAAGCTTAACTGAGCTACACTTCCTTTTTCACTCCCAAAATCTCTCAAAAGGTCAGAATAAGCCATTTGGAAGATAAGCCAGTTCTGAATGGGCTTATAGGGCTTATTCTAAGCTTAATATTAAGCTAGCGTGTATATTAGCTTATTTGAGCATTTGTTTGATCCTTGTTTGAGCTATGATCAATGTATGATCTCTTTTCACTTTAAATTTAGCTTATTCTATGTTTTGCTTATTTTCTGCTTAATTTTGCTTATGTCTTTCTTATTTGTGCTTAATTTGTCTTAATATTGCTTATTAGATCTGTTTAAAAGCTTGTCATAATCTGTTTTTAAGTATTTCTTAGATTTAAATCAAAACACTCTTAAAATAGTCCAAATAGCTTATTAAGTTTAGCTTATTAAAAGTGCTTATTTATCCAAAGTTTTTGCTTGTTTTACATTAATATTCTTAATTCATCATTTGTTTTTATAATTGAGAGCTTTTCAAGGACTGGCTTAGCTTAAAATTATGATTTCTAAGTCCTAAAGGGGTGTTTGGCACAAGTAGTTTTAACATAGTTAAGACTGCTTGTGTAGCTTCTAAGGACTTGGTCAAATTTCATAAGCTCAAATAGGTCCTAAGTAGAAGTTGTCATAAGCCTAGATTAAATGTAGCAAAGTTTTAAAGTTAGTTTTATCAAAAAAAATCAATGTCTACTAGTTTTTAAGTTTTTAAGTTTCTAATTTTGCTTTTTAGTTAAATTCTTTAAAATCTGTTTGTGGTTTGGTTTTTGAGCTCAAAATGAGTTTCATATGCATCTTTTTCCATCTGATTTGAGTTTGAGTCTTTAGTTAAGCATTTTTCATGCATTTCAAATCAAGTCTAGTTGTAGTTTTTCCTTAAAAAGTCCACTTATTGCAGATTAATAGGTGTTAGGTCTTAGCTTATCTTTGATAATCTTTTGTTTAATTTAGCTTATTATGGTCTGTTTTGAATATGTTCTAAGTTTTCAATTGGTAGGAAGTAGCTTTTGAGTCTTCATTTTAAGCTTAAAGTAGTAGTTTATTATCAAATAGCCAAAGAAATAGTAGTGTGTCTGCCATTTTCAATTACCTTTTTTTCTAGCTTATTTTTTTTCCTTTGTGCTTAATAATAGCTTATATGTGTTCCTTGAGTATTATACTTAATCTGTTTTTGGTTTAGTAGATTTTCTTTTAGCTTATTTGGTCTTTTAGGTAGCTTTAAGTAGTGGCAAATGTCTTTTAAACCACTTTTTGATGTCAACCTTTTTTAGTATCTTTGTAGTCTTTTCAGCTTATTTTTAACTTTTTATGCTTATTAGGTTTAGGGTCAAATATATTTTTAGCTTATTTGCTTTTCTTTTGGCTTTAAAGTCCTTAAGTCCTTTTAGTTTAGCTTGTTATTTCATAACCTTAATAAGCATATCTGCCAATTCATTTCAGCTTTTTCTAGCTTATTTTTTAAGATTGGTCAAAAAGTCCTTTTGTTAAACTTGCTTATTTTAACTTGTTCTTTAAGCTTTTTCAAAAAGAAAATAAAAAAAGTTTTATAAAAAAAGAAAGCCACAGGGGTCGAACCTGTGACCTCCCATTCACACACCCAAATGTTTTAACACCACACTCCACTACCAACTGCCATTGGGACTTTTTCATTTATACTTTGCCATATTTAATACTTAACCTTTCTTTGCCTAGTTTGCTTATTAGAGCTTCTTAGCTTATTTTCTGCTTATTTGTTCAACATTTTTCCAGTTTCTTAATTTTCTTAGATTCTACTTAGCTTAAAGTACTTTTCATGAATTTTTCAGAATTTTCCAAACTAGTTTAGTATTTTTAATTAATTTTTTAGATTAAATCAGTTTTTAATTCATAATAAATAAAATAAAAGTAAAAAAATTATAATTCTTTTTTTTTAAATTTTCTTTTATCATTTAGGACTTTTAAAAATTAAATTTGCTTTTGTAGGGTTTAAATTTGATAATTTAAGTTTTAGAGTCGCGTTTTTTTATTCTCGTTAACATTTTTTGTTTCGATCTTTAATTGCTTTAATTATTTACTTGCGTTTATTTGTTTTTGCATATTATTTGTAGAAATAGAATCCCAAATCAAAATTTGATTATTCAAACACGCGTACACGAACTTAAACTCGATTCTCAATTCACGCCTCGTCGAGAAACGACCCGGGAAGGTTTTTTTTTTGGGTTTTGCTTTGGTTAAAAGTAAATATCTTTTAAATACTTCTGCGAAACAATACCAAAATAATCTACTAGAACCCTTGGAATACTTACTCTTCTTCATTAGTTGATATTTATTGCGATTTTAATTTTTATATATAATTATATATATATATATATAAATATATATATATAGTATATATAATATATATATATATATAATATTATATATATATATATAAAAGTCTAGAATTAAGTTTTAAAGACATCAAAATTTTGGCCCGCTGGCGGGGAGGTGTCTGTGCGACTCTTATCAAGTTTTACGTTTGAATAATTCTACCGATTGTTTGAAGACCCACTCCTCTCCGCAGAAGTTATCGCTTTCATTGTGGAATATATTCCTCTATATCAAGTAATCAAAATTCTAAAAAATTGAAAAACAACACAAATCAACCGATGTGTCACTTGTTAAAGTTCGGCCTCACCTTTCGATTACAAACTAACAAGAGAGGTATAAGAAGGGATATCGATGAACTTCGACCCAAAGGAGAAGTCTTTTTAAAAAGCTTCCCGCGCTTACCCGCGCTTTCCGCTTCTTGTGCGAGGTTTTCTAAGAGCTACGCACACCTTTGAACTATCGCTCCTAAAAAAAATATTTTTCCTTTATATTTTATCATGCTCAAAAATTAAAAAATAATCTCCTCTTCATCCCCTATTTGTTAATTCTAAAGTCGCCCATTACAACCGACGTGGAGTTGTTTCAAGTGTGTAGATCCGTTGGTGTCATATATTGTCGACAATGTACTTGTGAGCGTGTATAAGAAATTACTTACGGATGCGAACTATTGTGCTTTATCTGTTATGCGAAGTACTTGACTCCATCATTCGTTAATGATTCAAATCCAAATTCTTTCATTGATTCTCCAAATATTTTCAACCCACCTCTCTAACCCAGACGTATTCATGTTAGTTTTGCGTGGAAACAATTCTCATATGGTTACATTGTCCACTCAAGTTCCGTTTATCTATAATTCGAAACTGTGTTACAACAAGACATTGATATGAATTTCCTACAAAGTTTTCAAAGTTTACCCACGACATATATTGTTGTGAAAACTGCGTGGGCCTCATGAGACTTTTTCAGTGTCAACCGTTGAACCAAATATTTCTTGAACCTAAATCTTTGCTATAATTCAATTCTTCTGGTTTTCTGACCAATTATCCATCCCCGCCAGTATCATACCGTCATTCTCATCAACCTCCTCACAGCACCCGAGTGTGCAAGCCAGAGAAATCTAATGAAATCTATACGAACTTAAAGAAGTTTTAATCGTATATCTTTTAGAGCTAACACCTAAAGGTTTTACTTTTGCTAGCTTGGGAGAAATATTTCTCTGAATAAAACATGCCTTTTCTAACTTCAAAATGCAACATCAACCAGAGATATACAAGAATTGATTCATAAACTTCTTAAAGATTTGCAAATGATAAGTGAGGAGCTGGCAGATTATATTAATACTCCGAACTGGAATTGTCCTGCCTTCTACGATTATGATGACGAGGAGTATACTATTGCAATCACACCCGTCTTACCAACCGAGGAGCCCGATAACTCTCTTAGTATGGGGGACGAGCATCTTAGCACTATTCTTGAAACAGAATCAGACGAATTAATAAAGTCTAATGTTGAGAACCTTGTCCTAATCCCAAGTGAGTCCGAGGATTTTTCCGATATCGAAAGTGAGTGTGATGTGCCCGTTTGTGATAATTTTACAACTTTCTCTAATCCTCTCTTTGATGTTGACGACGATTTTTCGTCTAGTGACGACGAGTTATTTTCTGATGAGGACGTTCCGAAGGAAATTTATTCGAACCCTCTTTTTGATGAAGAAATCATTTCTACTAAGATAGATCTGCATCACTTTAATGATGAGTCTGGTCTTATAGAATCTTTGCTTAATCAAGATACTTCGACTATTTCTTCTCCTAAGATCGATTCTCTTCTCGAGGAGTTCTCCGGTGAACTCGCTCATATCGATTTAATTCCACCGGGAATTAATGAAGTCGACTTTGATCCTGAGGAAGAAATTCGTCTTGTTGAGAAATTATTGTATGATAATTCATCTCCTCGACCTCCGAAAGAATTTAATTCTGAAAATTCTGATGCTATAATCGAATCTTTCTCTCCATCTCCTATCCCCGTTGAGGGTAGTGACTCTCTTATAGAGGAGATTGATATTTTTCTTACTCCGGATGACTCGATACCACCAGGCATGGAGAATGATGACTATGACTCTAAAGGGGATATCATTTTTCTTGAAGAATTGCTTAGCAATGATTCCCCTTCACAACCTGAAAATGAGTCATTTCATTTTGATGTTCCATCATCCCCTTGTCCTCCTGCGAAACCGCCGGATGATGGAATTTACTTTGAGCTCGATACAGGACTTTTGACTGCCAAAGTGGTGGGTGATATTTCTAAACATTATGTTCTTATGCCTATACTTTTACCCTCCCAACCCATCCTTTGTCTAGTGATTGACACTTTGCTTCCATTTTCATCCGAAAATAAGGACAAAGTTCATCTCTTATTTCATCGGGGCTTTAAAGCTTTCCAGCTTTTTTCTAAAAGCCCGATGATGATCTATGGAGGGAACATTCCTACCTTGGATGTTCCGTATCTCCATTTCTATCCTCCTTGACCAGCTCAAGTATGGGGGATCGAGTCAAGCTTAGTGACTCATTAATAAACAAGCGCTTCGTGGGTGGCAACCCATGCTTATCCTAATATAATTATAATAGTAGTAATGAATAAGTGTGTTGTGAGGAGGTTCGCCTCTTCCTTTCTCGTGTTTTGTGGTTTGTGTTGTCTGTCCAAGATTGTCCCGGATTTTTGAAGCCTCTCGTGCTCGTGGTTTTGTCCTTCGTCTCGAGCTTCAATCCTTAGCATGATTATGGGAATCCAATATCCTAAATCTTATCGACTAACGTTTATCTTTGAGCATACTTAATAAACGGCTTTAGATTTACGTAGAGACCCTTCTTAAAACATTGAGGACAATGTTCAGTTCTAGTATGGGGGGATCTATCGATTTGATTATGCCTGCAGTCGTTGTTTTCACGTAATCCCGTTTTTACCACCAAAATACCAAAAAAATGAAAAAAATTTAAAATTTTTCAAAAATAAAATAAGTGTTTTTATCACAATGTTGACTTTCCTGCTGGGTAGAATAAGAATAAATTTTGACTCGATCGAGCGTGTTGAGCTCTTAGCTTTGTCCCTTAACCGTTATAAACTTGACTAAGCTAGTTTATTTGACTAAGCATTCGCGGATCTTTTTATTAAAGATTTTAAATTTGCGAAGAACGAGAAATGATAGAGTTAATTATGAGTTAGATGCTAAACAAGGATTAGTTGGAAATCTTAAGAGCTCATAAGTGTAGTTTGTGGCTTTTTCTCCCATAAGCTCCTAACCTGACTAATAATACGTGCTCTTTTCGAAAATTAAACTTAAATCAACGATTTTTGAAGTATAGTCGATAACAATAATTTATTTAGTCTTAGTTCAAATTTATACTTAAATTTTCTAAAAAGAAATTTTCTCTATATTGTGGTAATATAAAGTGTAAAAAAATATTGATGAGGTAATAATAATAATAATAAAAACTGTGGGCTAATAAAAGTTTACTGCATCTTGCCAGGTTACAACTGATGTTGCAGTATTCTAAATAAGGCACATAGTAATTATCCGAGACTGATAAAGGTTTGCTACATCTTGCCGGCTAACAATCGATGTTGCAGCCTTCAAAAACGTCGAGGATTTCCTTCGTTTAAAGGATGTGTAATTATATTAAGTGTAATATGTGTGATTTAATAAATATAGAGAAAATCTCTTTTTCTAAAATTTAAATATGCTTTTGAACTAAGACTATCTCATTTTAACTTGTGATTTTTTTAAATGAATTGTTTATTTAACGGGAAGCCTAAGAGTTTTTGAAACCGAAGGTCCGTGAGTTCCGATACTATTCTATGTGGGGTGTCAAAAGCCTGGTCACCTAAGCCAGTCTCGGCTAGGATGTGCCGAAAAGAAAGTCGCTACACGGAATAATCTCGCCTTCAAAATCATAATTCTTGGGTGGAACGTGAAGCGTAGAAATATTGTAATTTTCTTAAAAAGTTTGATCCATGGTTGAAATTCGAAATAAGCACATTCACCTAAGATATAATAATTGTCGGGAGTGAAAAGTTTCACAAGTTACAAGTACGAGTAGTGTTAGCGTCTTAACTTATATTTAACGGTGATTTTATTTTTAAGCTTGGTTTAGGACAAGTGAAAAATCAGGGACGATGAATTTATCTTTTTGGGTATTTTAGGATTGAAGTGCTTCTTATTCTATGACCCTAAAGGTTATGAAATAACGAAAGTCCAAACATTCTAGTTAGATAAAGAAAAAGGAAAAATATAAAAAATTATGTGTAGTAGTTAGTGTAGATTTATAAAAATGGTCAAAACGGGGTTTTTCAAAGCTAATGATTCTTTAATTCCTCTTGATGAACACTTAGCTACTTTTCAAGGTAATTAGTCGAGGGGGATTGAGATTCTTGGTTTTCTAAAGTGTTTACTTATGGCATTGCGTGAGGACACGGCAATAGTTTAGTATGGGGGATTTTGGTATGTGCTTAATTACACATACCTTTTACCTATAAAAACGAGCCTAAATGACCAAAAACGGACATAAAATGCCAAATATATGTGTGTTTTGCTTTGTATACTGTGCAGGTAATGGATATTCACTAAAAGACAAAAACAAAGCCAAAACTGACAAAACCGAACACGGGAATGGAAAGAGCGTGAAAAGTCAAAGTCAGAGTCAAAAGTCAAAGTCGAAGCCAAAGACGTATGCATCTTAAATGGGCCAACCCGCACCCAAATTAATGGGCCGAGTCAACCCATTAAGCTTAATTATTAAATTAAAAGCCCATGTTATAAGCCTAAATCAATTATAAAAGCCCAAATCCAAAACCACTTAAACCGACCCAAGTTCATAAGCCTACTAGCCTATAACCATAAACCCTTAAGCCTTTTACATTGTTAGTCCTTGGGGAGTAACAAAGATAGTCCCTAAACTATTACACCTCTAGTCCCTAAACCATTTCACCCTTAGTCCTAATCTTTACACCGTTAGTCCCTAACCCCTAACTCCCGTTAACCCTGCACCCAAATATAGCTTTCCCGCCAAACACCACTATTCACCCGTCTCTATCATTCTTCCCTGCAACCAAACGACAAAACAACATCACACTCCCTTAACCTATTCTCCCAACCAAACGACAAATCTACCTTGGCAATCCTATGGTGATTCATTGGTTAAATCAATTCAAGGGTTTAGATTGGGTTCAAAGAAACACAACAAGAAGATCAAAGGCTGAGATTCGTGGCTTGGAGAACACTCTCTCACCCTCCTCACAAAAGAAGCACAATTCCAAGACCTAGAACTTTCTCCCTCATTTATAAATAGGGCCATTAGGGCAGCCATTAAGGATATCTAGTCTTAAGTAGAGTAGGAGTAGTGTAGCTTAGAGTAGCTTATTTTCAGCTTATTTACTTTTTATTGTAATCTCCTTTTCAATCTTGTAATCTTTTTTTATTATTAATAAAAGTTCTTTGTCCCTTAAAAGTTTTATGTTAAATTCATGTTTTCCTTTAATGCAACTTCAATTTAAAATGCGTTTGGAATTAATTTGATAAGCTCAGATAAGCTCTTGTTACCCTACTTAGCTTTTACCTCACCCAGTTAAGCTTTTACAACAGCTTAACTACACTTCCTTTTTCACGCCCAAAATCTCTCAAAAGGTCAGAATAAGCCATTTGGAAAATAAACCAGTCCTGGATGGGCTTATAGGGCTTATTCTAAGCTTAATATTAAGCTAGCATGTAGATTAGCTCATTTGAGCATTTGTTTGATCATTGTTTGAGCTAGGATCAATGTATGATCTCTTTTCACTTTAAATTTAGCTTATTCTATGTTTTGCTTATTTTCTGCTTAATTTTGCTTATGTCTTGCTTATTTGTGCTTAATTTGTCTAAATATTGCTTATTAGATCTGTTTAAAAGCTTGTCATAATCTATTTTTAAGTATTTCTTAGATTTAAATCAAAACAATCTTAAAATAGTCCAAATAGCTTATTAAAAGTGCTTATTTGTCCAAAGTTTTTGCTTGTTTTGCATTAATATGTTTAATTCATCATTTGTTTTTATAACTCAGAGCTTTTCAAGGACGGGCTTAGCTTAAAATTGTGATTTCTAAATCCAAAAGGGGTGTTTGGCACAAGCAGTTTTAACATAGTTAAGACTGCTTATGTAGCTTCTAGGGACTTGGTCAGATTTCATAAGCTTAAATAGATCCTAGGTAGAAGTTGTCATAAGCCTAGATTAAATGTAGCAAAGTTTTGAAGTTAGTTTTATCAAAAAAAATCAATGTCTGCTAGTTTTTAAGTTTCTAATTTTGCTTTTTAGTTAAATTCTTTAAAAATCTGTTTGTGGTTTGGTTTTTGAGCTCAAAATGAGTTTCATATGCATCTTTTTCATCTGATTTGAGTTTGAGTCTTTAGTTAAGCAATTTTCATGCATTCAAATCAAGTCTAGTTGTAGTTTTTCTTTAAAAAGTCCACTTATTGCAGATTAATAGGTGTTAGGTCTTAGCTTATCTTTGATAATCTTTTGTTTAATTTAGCTTATTATGTTTTGAATCTGTTCTAAGTTTTCAATTGGTAGGAACTAGCTTTTGAGTCTTTATTTTAAGCTTAAAGTAGTAGTTTATTATCAAATAGCCAAAGAAATAGTAATGTGTCTGCCATTTTCAATTACTTTTTTTTCTAGCTTAATTCTTTTCCTTTGTGCTTAATAATAGCTTATTTGTGTTCCTTGAGTATTAGACTTAATCTGTTTTAGGTTTGGTAGCTTTTCTTTTAGCTTATTTGGTCTTTTAGCTAGCTTTAAATAGTGGCAAATGTCTTTTAAACCACTTTTTGATGTCAACCTTTTTTAGTATCTTTGTAGTCTTTTCAGCTTATTTAATCAGCTTATTTTCAAACTTTTATGCTTATTAGGTCTAGGGTCAAATATGTTTTTAGCTTATTTTCTTTTCTTTTAGCTTTTAGAGTCCTTAAGTCCTTTTAGTTTAGCTTGTTATTGCATAACCTTAATAAGCATATCTGCCAATTCATTTCAGCCTTTTCTAGCTTATTTTTTAAGATTGGTCAAAAAGTCCTTTTGTCAAACTTGCTTATTTTAACTTGTTCTTTATGCTTTTTCAAAAAGAAAATAAAAAAAAAGTTTTATAAAAAAAGAAAGCCACAGGGGTCGAACCTGTGACCTCCCCTTCACACACCCAAACGTTTTAACACCACACTCCACTACCAACTGCCCTTGGGACTTTTTCGTTTATATTATGCCATATTTAATACTTAACCCTTCTTTGCCCAGTTTGCTTATTAGAGCTTCTTAGCTTATTTTATGCAGCATTTTTTCAGTTTCTTAATTTTCTTAGATTCTACTTAGCTTAAAGTACTTTTCATGAATTTTTCAGAATTTTCCAAATTAGTTTAGTATTTTTAATTAATTTTTTAGATTAAATCAGTTTTTTAATTCATACAGTAATAAATAAAATAAAAGTAAAAAAAAATATAATTCTTTTTAAATTTTTTTTTTTTATCATTTAGGATTTTTAAAAATTAAATTTGCTTTTGTAGGGTTTAAATTTGATAATTTAGGTTTTAGAGTCGAGTTTTTTATTCCCGTTAACGTTTTTAGGTTCGATCTTTAACTGCTTTAATTGTTTACTTGCGTTTATTTGTTTTTGCATATTATTTGTAGAAATAGAATCCCAAATCAAAATTTGATTATTCAAACACACGATCACGAACTTAAACTCGATTCTCAATTCACGCCTCGTCGGGATACGACTCGGGAAGGTTTTGGATTTTACTTTGGATAAAAGTAATCTTATAGAAGCCTCTTGGAATACTTACTCTCTTTTATTATTTGATATTTTTGATTTTAATTATATATATTTATATTAAGTTATATATATAAGTATAATTAAGTTTAAGAATCAGTATCACCACGTTTATGGATATCATTAACATTTTTTGGAGTTAGTTCCATGGTATTTCTTGAGTAGAAGCCCCTTTACCCTCCCTGAAACAAACAGAAAAGGTTAGACATTTTCCTTGTTTATATATTTTTTGTGTTCCCTTCATGCACACATCGAACAACATGGAAAAGTGGACTTGGCTACTTGCCAATCATATAACGTAGTGATTGTTTTATAAGATTATTTTTGCAAATATAATGGAAACATTTATCATGATTACTAATACACATTTTGTTATATAATGCAGAAAGGTTTGGGATAAAAATTCCAACCTCGATGCCAAGTATATTATTAACACCGTACATATTATTCAAGCCGCACACAATCTCTCTAATCACGGTGTTGATCCCTGGACACAAACCACCGCATGTCACAATACAAGCTTTCACTTCCTCTGACTTGAAATAAACCTAACATTAAAATATATAAAAACTTAGATCAAACTGAACCAATGTCCTAACTAAATTACAACATAACTAATAAAAGAATACCTTTTTTATAGGTCTTGCACGTCTAAAGTGCACTCCTCTGGGACTGCCTTTATGTACAACAATCTGCAAAAAGGTATAAAAGTAACGAAATTAGATTGTTGGTGGTGAAAGGGCAATGAAATTTTTTCAAGAGAAAGAGTTGACTTACTTATTGAGCTAAAATGTCTTCTGGAATAACAAAAGTATCCATGGGAAAAACAATAACATACAATTTTGGGATTCACAAAATAGTCATATACAAGAACAGGGATCGTTTTATGGAGAGCAATGCACAATGTATATTGATAGCATAATAAGAGATTTAATTACAAGGAAAACTTACTTAACTATTGCATATGCTTGGTTGTACTCTAATGGGTTTGGATAGGTCCGCATGAAGGGAAATAACAACAGTTACCAACTACCAGATCATACTCAGTGACCCACAGAACAATAAAAGAACTGGCCCAAATTATTCTACGAAATATGTGTCATAACAAGTAATTTAATCATAGAATCATGTCATTGATAGTATCTTACATAGCAAAAAAGGGACACTGTGCGCTCAACAAATATAAGAAAAATACATATAGGACTTAAAACAACATCATATCCATACCAACCTATGCATGTTTAATTTGCAAGACAATTCAAACAATCGGATAAAATTATGAATATGCGGTCACTGACAAGCTTGCAGAATACCTGGCCAACACTGGAGCCTGAATAGATTTTACATAATATTTAAGAGAAAATTGGATAAAATTAGGATGAAAGCAATATGTGATGTAAAGTTATCAGATATACGACTGAATACCTGAATAGCTAGAAAGGCTGCCATGCACATGCAGTTCCCTATTAAGCATAGGACACCAAGATGCCAGTTATCAAACCCGAGACTGATAAAAATAGACAATAACCATCCAGCTGGTTCTAGTTGACCCGTTGCACTGATCTCATTATGTAAAGAAAGGTCATTTTTTGAATACCCAAATATGACTGGTCCTCGGAACATAACCATGAAGATGGCACCACAGACGCATACAAATGTACCTCCAACCTTTGCCCGACCTTTAGTTCTTAGTAAATTCACCGTTTCTGTACTGCATGTAAAACCACTTCATATGTACTCCAAACGATAGATACATCTTATAATATACGCGGCGGTCCTGACATTAAAAAATAAACCAAGGTGAAACAAAATTAGGTAAACTGACCCATAATAGTAGCGAAAATGAACGTAAAGACATGAATGGAAGGTTGTAGAGTTGCAGTATATGTAGGAGTTGTGTAGCCAAGACCAAAAAGAAACAAAAGCTAGTTCCTAAATATCCTATTCAATATTGAAATTTTATCTAATATAAGTATCAAGAAGCACATCTAGTACCATAAACATATACTGAAGTTTTATCGTCGATAAAAGAAACAATCTTTTGCATGCGAAACATGATAATTGTTAGCATCGGATAACTATAAAGACAGTAATCTTACCCATTTGCCGGACGATATTAGACCACCACAACACCTCATCCACGGCCTATGTATCACATCTCAACAATGAAGAATCATATGGAAAAAAAATATTATTAGATCTTAATAAAGGATCTTTAAACAATACAAGAAAGTAAAAACCTCAATGGGACAACAGCTTTTTCCGGCAACTCAGAAGATTTTTCCGGCGACTCAAATGATTTTTCTGGTGACAGCAACGGTGGCTGTTAAAAAAACATTATTATTGAGTGGTGGTTTTGGTGGTTGTTAGGGTCGGCAGTGTGGTGAGTGACGGTGGTGAAGGGGAGTACCGGTAGTTGTGTGTGTTTTGAGAGAGAGAGAGAGGGGACGAGAATGATTGAGTTACATATTTTAACCTAGTGCAAGCTGTGTGATTCAAGTTTACCGATAATAGTTTCAACTTTCGACGTTCCTATATATAGTTTTGTAGGTTACCCTTAAATCACTTTCACTTCATTATGGAAACAAGAAAAATAAGATGAGATGAAATAGAAGAAATTGTAGAGAGAGAAAGGTAGAGAGAAAAAATAAGATGGATGATTACTTGCAAAATTACAAAAGAGACTTAACAATAATCAACAAGAATCAACAAGCATCAACACCCTCTCCATCCTTGGAGAGGGGTATTTATACTTAATACCAAGAGGCTTTCATGCCTTGGTATTTCTACGGGCCGGGCTCGGGATTACTTGGGCTTTCGCCCGATACACGTGACCGGTTAGATTACATTTAAGAGCCCGTTTACCCGTGTAGCCTATTACAACGTATAATTAATTAAGTGACCGAGACCTAATATAATGAACGAACTTCCATTGTTCGACTCAATATATTTTGAGGCTAACAATCTCCCCCGAAGTGAGTTCATTGTGACACTCCTTCGTGAGATCAATGAGATTGCTGTTGTCGTTGAGCTCTTGTGATCTTTGTCTCTGTCTACGTTGTAGGCTTGTTCCTTCATGCTTTGTGATCTTTGATCTTTAGCCTTTGTCATTGTCTTTTGACTTTGTCTTTTTGTCCGAGATCTTTAAATCTTTTCCTTGCTTGTCTTGATCATCTTTGCCACCTTGCGATCTTGTGTCTTGACCAACATGCTCATACTTTGCATCATCTTGAAAGCTTGCTAACAATCTCCCTTGATAGACTTGATATCTTTGAAGGAAGATCTTGTATATCAGAGTTTGTGCGGAAGTCTTTGTCTTTAATTCTTGAGCTTTCATGATTCTTGAATCTTGATGCTTATAGTATGTCTTTGTAGTTTGAGCATGAGCATGTGGTAATGAATTCGACTTCAGCTGGAATGAGGCATCACCATCTCCATCTTTATGTATCCTGAAATAAAACAGTTAGCAATAAAGCGGGTGGACGAATATGGCTTTGTCATTCGTCCAAATTTGGTTAGATTAACCTCCGGTTCTGTAGGATCGTTTTACAGTGTAAATAATGTACCTGTGATCAGGTAGATTCAAAGAATCTCCTTGACTGGGTTTACAGCTCAAAGCGTAGGATCTTCTAACACAGATGTATTAGATTTAACATGCTTGCTAGTTCTCATTACCGGAATGTCTCAAAGTCAAAGCAGACAACAACACGGGTAAGATGAATCAAGATAGTTTACTATCATTTCTGATAAGTCGTCAATATCATTTCCTGGAACAAGTTTGATTCACATTGTATCGCTACCAATCAGTTTTTCTTTCCAGTTGACACAAAGTTGTGATTCATATAGAATCTCGCAAGTCACCTACCAAGAGCTTGTTTGATGCTGGCTCAAGCAGGATTTCCATTCGTCATTATGAATACTAAAGAGTATCACTCTGAATGTTCTGGCAAAATCACAAGGATAATGCGTAGGACTCTTGTTAACAGCTTGTGAATTTAATGATGTTCAATCAATTGTTTGTCATGTAATGTGTCCTAATGAGATTTATTTGATGATCTCTTGGCTCAGACGCCCGATTATTTCGTTTTGATTTAGTAATCGAGGCTGGACAGACTGCCACCTATTCAATATAAACTAACTCGAATGAGAAGTCAATAGAAGTCGTGTGTAATCTCGTGACAAATGAGACAAGTTTCCTTTGAGAGAAACCCGAATGGCGGGAAGGGTTGTGACATCTCTATTGCATCACAGGGTCCATGATGTCGTCTTTCAATGTCAGCAATCAACATTGTGATTCTGAACAGCATATGGTATTGAACACGCGGTTTCTGCCTAAGTTGTGTGAAGGGCTTCTTTCTTTTCACCATTATCCTACATTTCTTTTTTTGATTCTTCCAACCCCCTTCAATGCATACCAAGAACGGTCATTACTAACACCTTGTTTGTGATTGTTCCAGTGTTAGCTCAATCTTAGTCGCATTCTTCTCTCCCTTATACACATTCATCTCCAATCATACCTAAGGACTTGCTATTTCTAACTTGGATTGTTTCCTTTGGTAGATCCTCCGGTTCTGGTTGGGAATCATGGACAAATTCCTAACCTTACCACCTTATGTCTTCAGAATCGTCGTGAAATAAGATGTTGTAGGGTATGAGATCGTAACCATAAAACCGTTTCCGAATAGCACTTTGAGTCTTTAGATCACATTTTAATTACATTTCTCCCCTTATTTTAAATTCTAAGTCACTTAGATTTTGAAATACTGTGTGATTAAAATTTGTCTTGAAAAAGGCCGTGGGGAAAAACGTTAAAGCTTAGCATGAATTATTTGGAACTGTGTCATCTTGCTCCCCCTCAATTTTACATATGTTTGACACCAACAAAATTGATACCAAGTTGTAAAATCGATATAAAATTGAGGTTGAACACTTAGTCATCTTATAACTATCATTCTATTGAATTGTCATTATTATCTTGTTGTTATTAAGAGACTTTTTGGGAATGGTTTGAATACATAAGAATGGTCGTGAGATGATGTATCCAAACTCATTAAATGTTGTTTTTCGAAAAACTCCCCCTTGAAAGATGGAGTGTTGAACACACAATTTTGAAAGATTATGAATCGTCAGTGAGAAATTCTTGAAAAATTGTGTTCAACATTTTGAAAAACATCATGTTAGAAGACTTCTCTTCCAACTCTAAGGGTAAGCGCACTTATGCATACACTATCCTTTTTCTTGAGCTTAAAACTTTGAATGTCTTGTAAGAACAGCTCAAGACCGAGAAAAGTTGAATTTCTCGTTGTTAGGATAAAGTAATCTTCATAGATAAGCTTTCTTAATTGAAGTCCGGGTTACTTACTGATATTTGACATAAGCCAATAAGAAAAATTAGGAAATGACATGTTTTGAAAGCATTTGAAACTCCTGTTCGAACTTCATTTACACGCCCGTGTCGATATTAATCAAAATTTCTAGGTACGTAAATGTTATCGATTCCAAGAGACATGTCGAGAAGAATATTTTTTGAAACATTTTCTGATTTTTTGATTTTGTATTTTCTTTTTGAAATTTTATATTTTTGTATTTTTTCTTTTAAATTTATTTACATGTTTGACCTCGAGCAATGTTAGGTGATGGTGGAAATAGTAATTCCATCCTTGTCGTGATGTAGCTGCTTGTCTGGCTGAGGAACAACTTTTGACCCAGCTTTGAACTTGACAGTTCATTGCTGTGGTCGTGAATTCCGAGTTCTGAACTGTTATGATCAGAAGTCATTTGTCGTGGAGGAGCGAGGCCTGAACTGTTGTGAACAGACGTCATCGACATCTCTTTGATTTCATCAAATCTGAGATGGATGGATTCAACTATCAACACCTTGTTCTCTTGTTGTATACACGATATCCCTTTGAACGTGAGTGGGTATCCCACCCACCAAAATGCATGAATCCCCCTTTTTCTTTCATCTTATCCATATTTTCAACCAACACTGGTTAGGTAACAATGTACAACCAAAAGATGTGAAGGTGTTTGATTGAGGGTTTTCTGTCATTAATGATGTGATATGCCGTTTTCTCATGAGTTGGGATGATGATTGATCTGTTTTGAGTATAGCATGCGGTTGCAATTGCTTCAGCCCAAAAGAATAAAGGAAGTTTAGAAGCTGAAAGCATTGTTCGAGCAGCCTCAACGAGAGTGCGGTTTCGTCTTTCGACAACGCCGTTCTGTTCAGGTGTTCGAGGAGTAGAAGTTTGATGCTCAATTCCTTCTTCTTTAAAGAATGCATTAAGTGTCTTGTTTAAGAACTCAGTGCCTCTGTCAGTGCGAACAGAAATTACTGGGGCTTGAAGATTTCTTTGGATCATCGTGAGAAAATCTTTTAAAACTTCTGGTGTTTCATCCTTGGAACGTAGAAAGAGTGTCCAAGTATATCTTGAGTAGTCATCGACAATTACCAGAATATATTTCTTCCCATTTAATCTAAGATCAACCCGCATTGGACCACATAAGTCCATGTGAAGCAAATTCAACCGACCTTTTGAACTTGGAACAGTCTTTGACTTGAATGAGCTTCGTTTTGCTTTACTCACTTCACAAGAAGAACATAGATGATCCCTGACATACTTCAGTTTTGGTAAACCAATCACAATATCTTTCTTTGAAAGCAGGTTTATGTAGTCGAGTTTGAATGAGAAAGCCTTCGATGCCATAACCATGCTTGAGTTGGAGATGCTTTAGCCATAAGACAGATTGGAGTTGATGAAGTTGTGTCTTGAAGAGAAATTGTGTAGAGATCAGATCCACGATTACCGGTTAGTAAGTCGTTTCCCTGAAGATCTCTAACAAAACACGTAGATTTCCGAAATGCAACCTCCAAATCCGCATCACAGAATTGACCAACCGAGAAAAGATTGTGATTGAGACCTTCGACGTAGTAAACCCTTTTGATCGTGATGTTTCCTTGAATCAAATCTCCATAGCCAAGAATTGGAGCAAATTGATCATTGCCAAAGCGAACGTACACCAAGTATTTCTCAACAAAATTGCACAGCAGTGATACATTGCCCGTCATATGCTTGGTGCATCCAGAGTCAACAATGAATAGGATGAGTTGTACAATCTGCAAGAGAAGTAGAGGACGATGGAACACATGACAAATTGGATCCTAAAGTGTTTGTGAGTTTCAAAACATTAGTTATCCTAGATGTATTATCTATGGCAAAACTAACTCTTTTAGGCACACTTTCATTCCTAGCTTTAGGTACCCATTGCTTTTGTGTCTTAGGAACCCATTTCTTTGGAGTTCTAGGAACCCATTTCTTTGGAGTTCTAGGAACCCATTTCTTCTGTGTTTTAGGAACCCATGTGTATGATGAAGGACATTGTTGTGCTATCCACCATTTCCATGCCTTACTTGTTTTCTGATATAGCATCCTATAGTAACTCTGTAACTTGTGTAGTGGATTCTGATGCAACAGTTTTCTTATGTGGTGTTTGCAACAGATTTTGTTTCGCTTGAAAACGTTTGGGTTCCTAGTACTAATAGCACTACATTAGGCTTCTTAGTTATATGCATTCACGCATTCAAGAATTTAGAAACAAAGCATCATGATTCAAATTAAACACACATTTTTCACAAGTAGCACAAACAACATTAATATTCGAAGTTTTAGACTTTAAACTGTCATAACATGCAGTTATAGACTTTGTTTTATTAGAAATACTAAAAAATTCCTAGGTTGTTCCTTCTACTTCAGTCTTCTAAGCTTCGCATGAACAAGTGTATGGCATCGACCTTATAATCGTCTCAGGTTGATGCTCCTAGGCTGTGGTCTGCTAACATTAGTTTTGTGAGCTACTCCTGTAGATGTAGAAACGCGAGGATTAGTATTCCTAAAAGTCTGATTCAACTGTGGTGCTCTAGTTTGTGTGAGACTACTTGCAATGCAATACATGCCTGGTTTAATCACATTTGTGTTTCTTACAGCTTGCATTGCTGTCTTAGGTAAGTTCTGTAGAGTGACTGAAGGTTTTGATAAACCCTCTGACCTCATATAGTTTTTATGGAACCGACTTTTTCTCTGCAAAATTTTTTCTCTCAAAGAGTATGAAAAAGGAAGTCGGTTTTCCTAAAACTAAAAATGATGGTTTTTGGAATCCTTTGGATCCTTTCGGTTGTCGAACAAAACAAGTGTTTTTATTCAGAACTTAGTTCTACAGATTTTCCCTTGAACAGTATCAACGAAGAGTTTTTTTTCAACTCACCTTATTGCCATGTTTCTTTGTCTTGCAGTCGAGCTTTTCAAATCTTGTATTTCAAGATAATTGTTCACGAGTCTTATTTTCGAAATACATTGGACGCCTTTTTCTTGCAAACTGTGTCATTTTTCTGTTGTACTTGCATCTTGTAAAGCGATTTCAGAGAAATTGAGTGTTTTTTCTAATCTAACAAAACCTGGAAAAAAAGCGCAGTGTAAAACAGTGTAAATCTCTTTACTTACAAAATCAGTTTGTTCAGAAGCTTTTTTGTGCAAGACAAGTCACATTCCATGAACATTATGAAGAAATAACATTGTAATTCAGTGATCTTCATCTAAATCAGATGAATTTACAAATAAGAGCACATGACATCTTTAGACACACATTCTTGCAAAAGCATATCATACATGTTGGAAATTCTCCTATCAGATTCAGTTCATCAAGTTCACTTCGCAAGATATTCAACGTACTTTAAATCTGCATGGCATTTTCTTGCTTATGTTCATGTATAAACGCGAGAACTATCATCCTAGTCTTATGCAAGAGGCATCAAACATTTCTTAACTAGGATTTCCATATCTTGTGCAGTTTGGGTGTCGAAGAGTAAAGATGGTCGTTTGAATGTTTTACCCATCTTGATAGACCATTTCATTTAGATGATTAATGCTTGTTTGTCATGACATTATATGCGTTAGTCTACTTTTGACTTACTTATTTTAGACACTGTAAGAAATCTATGCTTTTTGAAAACATTTTGTTTGGTGTTTGACAAATGATTTTCACCCACATTTTTTTACTTATGGGCATTTGCCTGTGCAAACTGACTTTCATAATGCTGGGACTGTGGTTGAAAACTTCATAAAGACATTTAACTTCGTGTAGTCCAAATGTTTTGACTAAGTCTATTATCAGATTTAGATCGACTCTCTTCGGCAAGAGTCCAGAATCACTCTCTATCGGGGATGAGTCGGATTGCAGGATCGAGATTGGTCTTTTAGTGATCGCATACAAACCGTGTGTGCTCATTGTTGAGCCTTTTTGAGTACATTGGATTTGGCAAAGGAAGGTCTTCCATTAAATGTAGAGCATTTGGGTGCTAACATATGACTGGTTTGGATTGATTGACATCCGTTTGATAAACAATTTTCATTCAAAAACTTATGGTGTTCCATTGAAATCATTTGTTCAATATCATTCTCTTGCCTTAAGTTTCAAATCCGTTTATTACCTTTGTTTCAGTCCGTTGACAAGACCTTCGTAATGTGACCTAGTTAAAAAACTCTGTTTGAACTAATTCATCGTGTTTTTGCTTGGACAACAGAAATTTTCAGTAGGCCTTAACTTTTAAACCTTCGTTGTATGTCAATGTCCTTTTGAGCTAATAGTCCCTAAGTTCATTTAACTTACGTTCAAGTTTGCATAGTCCCAACTGTACGTATCATTAAAAGTCCTGTAACCTTTCAAAGTCAGTCTGTTTGTTTTGTATTGCAACTAAGGGCTATATCTCGATACTATTAGATTCTCCGAGGTTCTACTAGTTTCCGTAAGATTAGTTTTGCACTCAGTTAACTCTGGTCAATGTTGCCATTCTGCTGTTCTTTAATTGCTTTTGTAATTTTATTGTCATCGACATCAAGTTTTAAATTAGCAATTAAATTAGCAAGTGCAGCACGCTCATCATCACATTCTACATCATGTTGGTCATTCTGAATATCATTATTACACATATCCGGTGAGTCAGGAATGACATTACTATCACCCGTTACCACTACACATGTGTTACTAATGGATTCAGATTGCTCAAAATGTTGTAAGTCATTGGCAAACACATAGAACAGATATCGTTGTGTACTGTTCAATGGCTCAGTGTCAGTGCCTGAATCTGCATTAGGAACCTCTTGAATCTTTGCCATGTAACTGTAATGTGCTTCCAACTCTTGTTCATCAATTTCCTCATCCGTGTCTGCTAGCCAGTCAGATTGCTCTGCTTGAAGTTGAACACCTTTCTCAGCTTGTTTACACAGCAACATCTTTTCCTTGTGATACGTGGAGTCTCTAACCCGTTTTTTGGCTTTTCAGCATTCCTTAGCATAATGACCAAATTCCTTGCAGTTAAAGCACTGTATCCCAGACTGTTGCACTACTGGACTACCTACAGTTTCCCTAGCCCCAACAACATTTATTGCCCTCTGATTCCCAAACTGTCCAGTCTGATTGTCATTCTTGTACCTTGGAGTAGTATCCACATTCTTATTCCTGGTGTTTGAGGAAGTTCTGAGGTTGTTGTTGGTAGGTTTGTAGAGTTTCTTGAAGTACTTTGCAATGAGAGCCAAATTCTTCTGCATATCTTTGTCCTTCTGAGCTTGTTCAGGATCACTGTCTTCTTCAGAAGCTGACTCAGATGGAGGTGTGATTGGTTTGGCTATCTCTTTGCCTTTGTATCTTGTAGCTGCATGAGATGAAGTGAAGCTTTTGATGTTGGTGCATATGATTTGTGATGTTTTGGTGTTTGATAATACGGAATCTTGCAATTGTTTTAGCAGTAGCAACATGCTAATGGTGTAGCATTCTTGGCCATTCTTTCAGCAAACGGAGTTCATAAACTTCTTTTGTAATTGTTTCAGGAATGTTAAAGAGGAGCTTATGATATTGACTTACATCAACTTGTGTTGTGCTTATCACAGATGTTGACAAATCTTGACCATTCTGTTGAAGTTGTTGAAGAATTGAACATTGACTTGCAAGTCGTTGCAACTGTCAATTGTTTCTGAATCATCCTCATTCATCATTTTGTAGAATCTTGTGTAGTAAGACACGATTGATTCTCCCATCGTGAGACGTGTATTGAACCAAATTCCCAAATAAAGTTTGTCTTGACATCTTGAATATTGAGTGATTCAACCTTAGTTGTATCCTCTCAGATGGCATCCCTACATTTCTTGAGCTTGTCTGACATGCATCAACAGTAGAGTAGATTTCATCTCCAATTCCAGTCAATATCAAATGAATCGCTTCTATCATTATTTCAGATTCATAAATGAGCATGGTTCTCAGGAGACATATTCAGAACGTTCACGACTGGATGTTTTTGCAGAATTTCTGGAGAAATCCTCTGTTGCGGAACAGCTGGTTGTATGACCATTGTTGAATATAAGGGACTGTGAGAATGCACTTTCGTAGCATCACATGAGCTTAAAACGGCAAACGGTTAAACAATTTTTAAACTAAATGATTAAAAAAAATTAGAAAAAATAAATAATAAAAAAAAACTAAAAGTAAAAATATTGTAACAAAGGAAGGTTAACTTAGAAAATGTTTTAAAATATAAATGCTAATTGAAAAATGTATAGAAAATTAAAGGTTAAAGATGAAAGAGTTTTAAAAGCTAGGGGTTAATAGTAAACTATTGATTATCTAAGGCTAAAAAATAAAACTTTGTGAAAAATAAAGGTTAAA
The DNA here is from genome assembly GCA_026074375.1 of Tanacetum coccineum. Taxonomy (NCBI): domain Eukaryota; kingdom Viridiplantae; phylum Streptophyta; class Magnoliopsida; order Asterales; family Asteraceae; genus Tanacetum; species Tanacetum coccineum. The sequence goes on from BQNB010017778.1 coordinate 29,612, forward strand.
ATTGAAAAAACTTCTTAAAATAAGGACTATTAGTAAACTTGTTAAAATTTAAATGTAAAAAATGAAAAATGTTATGAAGTTGAGGGGCCAAAGTTGGAAAATTAGAATTATAATACATAAAAAACGTTTCCCTCGTACGTCTTCTTCATTTTGAAAATGAAAATATAACGTGTTTCTTTTTCTTGCTCGGGACTTGTACGGTTATCGACGGTGAAATCCGAATATACCACGTTGATCGAAACGACGACACGAACACGATGATATAAGTCTTAAGTCCCGTCGTTTAACGTCACTCGAAACCGAAAAACCGAAAACACTTAAACGAGTACTCGTTCGGTCCTATAGAAAAACCACTCGTTCGATCCTTGTGTATTTTACTTGTTCGATCCTCGTTAGTTCGATGGTTAGTTCGATGGTTTCACTAGTTCGATGGTACTCGTTCGATGTCACTCGTTCGATGTCACTCGTTCGATGTCACTCGTTCGATGCTCTCTAGTTCGATGGTTACTGGTTCGATGGTCTAAGTTTTTCCCTCATTCGAGTGATCAAGTTTTCCCTCGTTCGATTGTTACTCGTTCGATGGTCTACTAGTTCGATGTCACTAGATCGGTTGTATCACAAGGTTGAGCTCGATCTTGTATGTTTTCACCGAAAAAGAAAGAAAGAAGAAAAACAACAGACGTAAAAAAAACAACACAAAGATGTTGTTTGATGTGAGGAGACACAAAACAAATGTGTTTCCTTAATTCCAACAACAATCTTATATTAACAAAAAAAACTTTTTAAAAAAAACGTTTGTGAGAAAAAAAATCTATTTCAAAAAGGAAACTAAGTAGAAAGATAAAAAATAAGCCGAATCAATAAGCACAAAAATATCACAACGAAACCACTAAACCCACCCGTGGCGAATGATACCAAATGTAGGTTACCCTTAAATCACTTTCACTTCATTATGGAAACAAGAAAAATAAGATGAGATGAAATAGAAGAAATTGTAGAGAGAAGTTAGAGAGAGAAAGATAGAGAGAAAAAATAAGATGGATGATTACTTGCAAAATTACAAAAGAGACTTAACAATAATCAACAAGAATCAACAAGCATCAACACCTTCTCCATCCTTGGAGAGGGGTATTTATACTTAATACCAAGAGGCTTTCATGCCTTGGTATTTCTACGGGCCGGGCTCGGGATTACTTGGGCTTTCGCCCGATACACGTGACCGGTTAGATTACATTTAAGAGCCCGTTTACCCGTGTAGCCTATTACAACGTATAATTAATTAAGTGACCGAGACCTAATATAATGAACGAACTTCCATTGTTCGACTCAATATATTTTGAGACTAACAAGTTTCAACTTTCAACTTTCAAAGTCTAACTGTTGAAAAAAAAGAAAAATTCTCTTTATAAGTAATAGAGATTAAAATTAAGGTAATTGAAGAAAATAGAGATTAGATTTTGTTTACATAGATGTTAAGTTAAAAAATCCATATTGTATAATGTTATTGTCATTATATATAGATATATGAAGTAGAACTTTTTTTTAACTTTGCTCATTTACTCATAGCGTAAAAGTTGTTTATGTATTTTCTACATGTTTAACTAGGGTTTAAACGAACTGAACGTTCAATGAAAATTTCATGAACTGTTCGGTAAAAAATTCGTTTATTTACTAATTGATCGAACATGAACATTATTTTACGTTCAGTTGGTTAAATGAACGAACTTGAACAAAAGCTCTGTACGTTCATTTATGTTCGTGAACTTCTGATTACGTGTTTGTTAACGTTGGGTTGGTTTATGTTCATTTATTTGTTTATGTTCGTTTATCTTATCTTTTTATTATATATGTTTAAAATTGGTTTACTTAAACAAAATCAAACTTATAAAACACAATACTATATATATATTTTCTTGAATTTTATGTTTATTTTTTTATGTTCAATTATGTTTGTTTGTTTATGTTCATTTAATGTCTTAATGAACAAACATAAACGAATATGAACAACTTTATTTTTCTTAATAAACGAACACGAACAAGAAAACTCATCCGTTTCAACGATCGTGTCCGTTTATTTTTTCGGGTAAAATTAGACGAACGAACATGAAAAAGACTTCGTTCATGTTCGTCCGATTCGTTTACAGCCCTACTTTTAACTAGAAAAATGTTACATCCACAAAACTTTTATAAATAAACTTTCACAAAATGTCTTGTAACCAATAAAACTATCTAAATTATTTCTCTATTCCTTTTGAATTCAAATATTCCTATTCATGTATGTCACATCATTTTGTAGAAAATCTTTTGTAAAGTTTTTGCGGATGTAGTATCATTCTTTTAACTAACTCATAAATAACATACTGAGATGTGTTAATGTGCTTTTTGAATTATTTAAAAAAACATGAGCTACAAGCTGTGTCTTTTTTCCAATAAAAGTGTTTCGTAAATTAGCTGTTGACTGTAATTATATGTAATTATAAGATGTTAAATGACATAAAAGGACATATCTATAATTGTAAACAAATATATGACAATACGATTTTGTTAATGGTGTTGAGTAATTATAGTAATTAGAGTTTTTACGTGCACGGTTATATATATACTAAAGGTGTGTCTCTTAGCTTAGCTCGTACTATCTATTTTGAGCTCGTTAATATGTTGTTATTGAGCTCGTTAATAAGCACACATATATTATAAATGCATAACGTAATATATATATAATATTTAAAATATCATAGCGATGTTTAGGCTCGCGAGCACAAACGAGTTTTACGCATAAAGCTCGGACTCGAGTTTGGTTAAGTTCGGCTCGTTAGAGTTTTTTACCGATCCGATAACGAGCTTTTCATAAACATTTCGGCTCATTTTCACCCCTTTGCTAATTATTTTAAATACACATAAGAACATTAAAATTCTCTTATCATATACAGTAGAAACTCTATAAAATAATACACTTGAGACCACCAAAATTTATTAATTAAAAGAGTTATTAATTAATCGATAAATTAATAATTATTAATTTATATATTAATTAATATTTTATTAATTTATAGTATACAAATGGTTGGAAGAAAAATTCTCTATATATTAATTAATATTTTATTAATTATTGTATACAATGCATGTATATCAAATGAACGGCCCAATTTGAAAGAAACCTTCAATCTCCCACCTTATTATGCTTCTTGTGTTCAATGTATCACTTTATGGACATTAAAAATATTTTCTATATAAATACAAGATCAAAATAGGTTAACACAAAACAAATTCATACTACCTCACTCTCTACAATGGCTTCCCATCTTAAAGGTGTGGGAAAAAAACAAACAATGACGACGAGATTCGAAGGCATTATGCAAGCACAACAAGGATAATCCAAGTCTCACTCAAAAGCAATTGCAATGAATGGGTTTTATAGTAACTATGGTTTTGCAGGTGAGTTCTCAAGCGACAATATCGATACGTTAAGCGGGATGGTCTTTAGAGTATCTCTCACTTGCTCCCGAAAGAGGCGATGTTAAGCGACACAAACCGGCAAAATTTCCTGACCTAGAAAAATCTCTCTATGAATGGATTCTTCAATATCAAGAACATGTGAATATGACAGGTGAACTAATCATCGAGAAGGCAAAAAAGTTCATGAAAGATATGTATCCAGTGGATACTCCAGACTTTACTTTTTCTATTGGTTGGCTTGGAAAGTTCAAAGCAAGATATGGAATTAAAATATTTCCGCGTTTTTGGAGAGAGTGGATCTGTTGAAATGGAGGGCATGGAGGACAAATTAAAATCCATAAGAGACAAAGTTGATCAGTTTGAAATGAAAGACATCTTTAATATGGATGAAACAGGTTTGTTTTTTTATTATTTTATTTTATATTTTGTACTTTAGTGATGTAATTATTTACATGTTTTGATCTTAAACAGGTTTGTTTTTTAGACTTCAACCGGATCATTCCCTTGCAACAATGCAGCTTGAAGGGAAAAAACAAGACAAGGAAAGACTAACTGTTGCTATTTGCTGTAATGAGGACGGTTCGGAAAAACTTCCTTTATGGATTATTGGGAAATATGCTAAACCAAGGTGCTTCAAGAATGTAAACTTGAACAGTCTGAACTGTGAGTACCGTGCTAACAAACGAGCTTGGATGACTGGTGAGAGAGAGAGAGAGAGGAAGATATGTTCGCCCACTTGATAAAAAAAATGGTTGGCAGAAAAAATTGTCTTGATTGTGGATATTGCCTGTCATCCAAAAATTAATTGAGAGGGATTTACAAAATGTTGAATTATTTTTTTTTGCCACCAAACACAACTTCAAAAATTCACCTTGTGACGCGGGATCTTCGAAGCTTTAAGATGCCTTTATCGTGTGTTACGCTTTTTCTATTCTTCGTTTTTTTTCCTTTTTTTTATACGATCCTCTCTTTTTCTGTTTTTCGATTTTTTCTCGGATTTTTATTTTTTCGCGTTTCGAACGTTAATATCTCTTCTCATTTTTCTCTTCATTTGTATAGATGTCTTTTGGAGGGTTATGAATTAGGGGTTCCAAATCTAGCAAAAATAAATGTATTAGATGAAATGAATCTTGCTATTTCAGTATGGACTATGGTGTTAGTGCAATACAATTGCGAACTGCTTTCGTCATTGTAAACTATCTCGATCAACAGATAACATGACTTTTTGAGAACTCAGATGAGGTGGTGTGAAAGCACCAAGAACTCCAGAATTTGATCAAAGGGTTGGGTTAGTCGCAATGCAAATGGAATGTCGAAGATGTTTGACTCACCCAGAAGAAAATGTAGTTGCACAGTAGTTTACTGATGGAAGAAATTATTGAAAGGTTATTGGAATTAATAAAGATGAATCGATGGAAGGAAGATGATGGATAGTTCTACAATGGAAACCCTTTCGCGAAACGAAGTATTAAAGCGGCAATCCATTGAACAATTTCTTGTTGAGCTAGAGAAAACTACACCAGAAGTTCTTTACCATGCTAAGGAAAATTAGAGACGGGATTCAAGGGGAGGGAAATTGATTTCAACAAAAACAAATGACAATTGAGTCATTTTTTCAAGAAACATTAATTAAATATTCTTGTAATATGCGATATATAAGGAAATTATTAATTTATATTTTTTATGAGGTCTAAAGAAATTATCAAAAATGTTATTATCTTATAATTTTTAGCGAAATATTAATTTGCTACCCTATTCCGAGTCGGGACCGGCAAAAAATATTATCTTAGAGAGTTTATTAAATAATCGAGTATTAATTTATCGAGTTTCTACTGTATTAGTGAAATAAATTTTTATCTATTTAATGTTGATGCATTAAAGTATACTTTTTCTTATTTTATTGCATGATAGAATTGATAAAATAAACAATTATGATCCAGAAAGTTAAATTTACAAATCAAGATATGCATTGCACTAGAATGGTGGGTACAAAAGTAATTTCTCATGTTAACAGCTCCATTGATTTTAAAACGCTGATCCATATAACGTTTTGTTTTTGGAGCTTTTTTGTCAACTTAAAAGCTTTAAACTTTCCAACCAAACAAAGCTAACAGGAGCTTTTTTATCAAAAATAAAAGCTAATATTTTTTAAAGGCTCTATAAAAGCTGGTGCCAAACAGGCCCCTAGTATCATTCTTGTAACTAACTCATAAATAACATACTGAGATGTGTTAATGTGCTTTTTGAATTATTTAAAAAAAAACACCTACTTACCCATAATTAAAGTGTGTTTTCTGTAACTTTTTAATATTTAGTTAATTGAGTTATTGTTCATAAGAGCTTTACAACTGTATATAGAGTAATAAATAACAACTAAACACACACAAAAAGGTTATTTTCTCCAGGTCATCGCCAAAAAAATTTGCAACCATGGTATCGGAACCTCCTTTGGTGTCGATGCCAATGACGTCAAGCAATCTCTACGTAAATGGCATCACTTTTGCCACAGCTAACTTTCGTCCCACATCATATTATGGACGAAAAAAGGTCGTTTCATGCAGTTCATTGCCGAGGAGAGTGTCCACGTCAAATACAATGACCAGCGGTGATCAGGCAAGTGGTTTAAACGCGCTCCGGTTAGGGGATTTGTCTGAGGATGGATTATTCTATAAAGAAAAGTTTGTGATAAGATTTTCTGAAGTTGGGGTTAATGGAGCTGCTACTATTGAAACTATTGCTACTCTTTTGCAGGTTTGTTATTTATTTCTTTTCATATCATTCGTTGCATTTTGATGCTACTTCTGGTTATACGTAGTTACTAGAGTTTCATATTTTATGTAGAACTTGGGTGTAAATGAGATGGGTCACGCCTAAGCCTCTTAGACCTCGAGCACAACTCTTTTGACTCATAAATCTCTATATGTACTTTTTACCTCTAGATCAGCTTGTGACATATTGTACAATCTCTGGCTCAACTACTTTACATGATAAACTTACATGAATCAAAACTCAACTCAAGCTTGGCTTTTAAACGCTAAACCTCGGATACGTTTATTTATTATAAGCTAGTTTCTATGCATATATACAAGTACATCTACGGTTACATGTATATAATATTCAATTGCTCGTTTAAGGTCCGTGAGCATAATCAATCTGTGTATATGAAAGACAAGCTTGAGCTCGTTTATTAAATGAGTTCCAAACCAGTCTCGAACTCAGTTTACCTCTCTGTGCATTTTTATAATTTATGTATTTTTAATGTCGAGACTTATTTTTAAATCAATGCAGTATTATTCGGTCAATAAGCTCATATGGCATGCCATGTAAGCCGATGAAATGTGAGCATTCACATAAATAATGGTAGGATGTGTTACGTCATTTTAATATGAATGTATGATATTTACATTGACTAGTTTGTCTACCAGTGTGTAATACATATCGAGAAAGTGAACATGAGTTGGTCTCATATTTAATTTTACATGTGAAACATTTTAAAACGACGTCTTTATAACAAAAAAACATCACAATTCACTTGAATATATGTTTTTTACATTAATCATTCAATAATTATACTTTTGATATATATAAAATTAATTGTTAAAGTGAGAGATGTATGAAATTAATCCCTCATGAATTTACCCTATAGTTATGTGAGGATGAATTCAAATAAACACCATCTTAAAAGCCATACTATGTCAAGATCAACGGTTCAAAATCAAAATGGTATATTCGTGAATTATGTGACTTTTAAATGGCTGCATAAAAGAACACAAATTAAGAATATAAGGCATTAAGGTCTTTTAAACCTCGTTTTATCACCATTTTAGGAAGTCTTTTAAACCTCGTTTTTAATTACCATTTATATTTCTCTCATGATCATCACACAATGAGATTCTTTTTCTCTATACACAATCTTCATCTTCAACGATTCACTCTCCATCCTTAATATCATTTCAATCCTTCTTTTTAAAAACAAATTTTCATATATCAATTTAACGTTCTATTTTATTATCTTTCTTGCTCATCAACTTTGGTTAATAACAAATCCTTTAGATCCATTTTGATTTGTTTTTGAGTTTGCAACCATTAGTCTAATCGGCATCAATGTTAAAGAAGACAAAGATTTTTCGTTTTCAAATATCGTTTTCTTTATATGAATTTTGTTTTTCGTTTTTAAAATCTAGATTTTAACACTACAAGAAAAAAAGGCTTTAGTGACGAATGAAAAATCGTCATTAATAGAGGAAAAAGATCGTCACTAGAAACAACGCCTAATGACGAAACGATGCAGGGACGTGTAGCAGTAAAACCCCTATGCATCTCGATAAACCAAAATGTCTTCACGAATAGCTCCGTCTATCAAAACAATAATTTAATTAATGACGAAATTGAATTTGACACTAAATTAATGACGAACTAAAGTCGTCACTTACGGGTGTGTGACAACCCATTTCTTCACTTAATTTCATCACAAAAGTGGCTAAAATCGTCACTATCTGCTGGAATTAGTGACGAAAAGAAGGCGTCATTATTTGGATGAACCTAACGGGAAACTAACGGGACTTTAACATCTAATAGTGACGAAATACGTCGTCACTAAAAATGAGCATATAACAAAAAAATGTGTACTACAGTGATTTTTATTACGCTTCATAAATAATTTTGCAAATAAACTCAAATATACAAATCTGTAGCAACAAGTCAAACATATTAACTTATTCACAAATACTATTTTATTCACAAAACCTACATGCTCAAAACTCAACACAAATTGAACCAATAACCTATCAAATTCATCCGGTGGATCAACCATCTTTGCAAGAGCATCCATGTCATGAAGCTGAGGTGTAGCCCACCTAACCAAAGACTGTTTTGCCCTCGTCCTTGAGTTGTATTACAACTTAATATGTAAGTAAATAAGTTGTAGTCCCCTATCTTTAAGCAACCACAAAGGTAATAATGATAGAAACACTAACCATAGTTCCAAACCATTCCTTTGGTCCCCTAAGGTCTTCTTCTCACCAAGTCGGCAATCGCCATAAGCACCGACAAAAGGATGCTTGAACCAGGACGAATAAAAACGAGTTAAAAAAAACGTAAACCATGTAGTTATGACCTTAAGGATACATCAAAGAAAAAAGTGAAAAGATTAATGGAATTTACCTGTCCAAGGCAGCAATTTCTGCCAAAACACATCCAACAGACCAGATTGATGTTCGCTGTGGTGTAGTCGGATTGCCAAGAAATCAGTTCACAGGTGACCGGTAAAAATACCTTAACAAATATAGAAATTTTGTTTCTCCCTTTTACCTAATCAAAAAGATATAGCATAAATTAAGATAATGCAACACAATATCCAACTTAATATAAATAAGAAACCTACCTACATAATGATAACACTAACCAAAACTTTTTGTTTGCGCTTTCCAAAAGTTCGCAGCACGAGCTTAACCTGATGGGAATGCGGGTTTAACCATGTTCAACAGAAACATATACAATCAATTATCTACCAATGTAAATACAAAAGAAGACGATAAAACCAACGTTCCCGTCCTAACATATATACCTTTAATAAGAACTAACTGATAAGATCTTTTAGGGCCCACTAGTGATAATACTGTTTTACAGATAAATTGAACACGCAGCGGAATATAATAAAAGCAAATATTATCAAACAAGTTTTTTCATTCAACGATTCCTTAGTTTTACCCCAACCTATAACATGGTGCTACACACTCCAAACTAATTATAGGTGTACTAACTAACTAACTAACTATACACTCATTGGAAGAGTTATATGTATGATGGATTATTAAAACCTATGATCTATGTACTCTTTAATATAAGGAGAGAGCATAAGACGTTACAAAGAATTCTAATCAAACACATTAATGCTATTAATTATCATTAAGTCCATCATTAATGCTATTAATTATCATTAAGTCCATCATTAAGTTACATCTTGTAACTTCCCAATCTGTCGATTAAGTCCTTCTTGTTTCATTCTTTTGTTCTTTTGTCTCATCAAATCTATAAATCCCAACAATCTTTCATTTTCTACCCCCTAATTGATGATGACAAAACAAACAGTGTTCTTTCTTTATGCACGAACTTCATCATAAAGCCTATTGCTTCCCCCTGAAGTTGAGAATGCTAATCATCTCCGGAATTAAACAATGCTTCCCCCATGACGTTAACGATTCTTCTTGAACATGTCACCAACAATACTAAAGTTGCAGAATCACAATATCTGCTTTAGTCTTTCTTCCCCTTATTTGAAATCATCCAAAAGGGGTCATCATAGATAAGCAACTTGTAAACACTTCCCCCAAAGTGGTACATGTAAGATGGTTAAACAATTAAGACAATAACTTCCCCTGAAACCCATATGTTTCCCAACTCTTGAAGTCTCTGAACTCTTGTAGGCACTATAAATATTAATGATGAAGAAAACTGAGTATAAACAAAATTGTTGAAGAATTTGAAATTTTCCCCCAAACATGTGTCTTTATGTCTTGCACTATCCACGTACATCGAACTCATACTCCTAAAGTATAAATGCAGACCGGATCGCTTGACAAAATCCTCATTCCTCTATAATGAGACACTAGCACAATAACGAATCCTTAAAGTGATATCAAGTGTGATCATTAAGCAACCCATAAGAAAAATCACACGACTCTTATTTCTAGATTTCGTCAAGTCTTCGTGACTACAACCATTGTAAGCACGAACAAGTTTCCCCTTAAAAAAAAAAAAAAAAAAAAAAAAGCCAACGCCCTAACTTTAAGATCATGATAAAGACCCGCACCTGTGAAACTCAACTACGACATCAAATTGAGCAATATTTGATTTTCTTCCATCTATGAATCACCTCTTCAAAAGAAATTGCTCCAAATACTAGCCTATATTATCTCCCCTTAAAAGACGAAGCGAATTGATATTCAAATCCATCCAAAAATATGCACTGTACCGATATCGTCTTCCCACATGTCGAGAACCAAAATTTTACTCTCTGGTCAGATAATCGAGCAAACTAGAGCAGTAGAAACAAACTTCTCTTCTCTTCCTCTGGATGAAACTAGCAGAACCTTCTCGAACAGAACAGCAGTACATTCACAACGATCATACTTTGAGCAGTACTTTCGAATAGAAGCATATTACATTTCGAACAGTACCATTTGAGCGTGCCTATTACATCTACATAGAAACCCTTGATAGTAAGCAATTATTTACAATTGTAAGTTGCATACCAAATTATTAGAGAGGAACAATTATAAATATTGATAGATCAATTAACCAAAAACCCCCATAAAACATTAAAACCATCGAAAGTATGAATTTCTTGAAAAATAGGGTTTTTAGGGTTTCTTCAAAAACCTTGTAGATCCTAGATATCAAGAGCAACCTGCTCTGATACCAATTGATCATACGTATATAAGCAAGTATATAGGTAGATAGTCCCATCTAGGAATATGGTTTTACAGATAATAATATGAACATCGCAAGCGGAATATAATAAAGAAAGCAAAATTATCAAGACAAAGGATTTCCTTCAACTGATAACCTATTTACTACTATTACCAAAAACAATTATTAACCCCAACCTATAACAAGGGGCTTACAACCAACTAAATTAATATGGTGTACTAACTAACTAACTAACTATACACTCATTGGTAGAGTATATATGTATTGATGGATATTAAAAGCCTTATGAGTCTATGTACTCTTTAAATAAGGAAGATAGCATAGAGACGTTACAAAGAATTCTAAATCAAACACATTAAATGCTATTAAATATCAATAGAGTCCATTATTAATGCTATTAATTATCATTAAGTCCCATCATAAATGTTACAAAGCATCTTGTAACTATACTTTACTTCCCAATCTGTCGATTAAGTCCTTCTTGTTTCATTCTTTTGTTCTTTTGTCTCATCAAATCTATAATTCCCAACACTAACTTTGATAACAACCAACGTTCCCTCCTAAGATCCAACAACCCAACTTGACGATTGAAACTCTTTTAACATTTTCACCAGGAATATATTAAACATAAATTTGCATAGGCATGTTTCAAGAAAGTTACAACAAATGGTCTAACCTTTCCAGAACCCAAGGTATCAACATTCAATAGATAAAGATACCGTCTTAAAACAACGGTCTGAGTACGAGCCTTCAAGTGGTTCATTAATATTCGTTGTGATGCTGACGTTGTGGACCCAATCTGAAATAATGAGATAACGTAAGCAACTTACCTATTAATGATCTTAATTTTAGCTGTTAATAAGCCTGCCACAAAAAACAACATTTTGTACCTGTAAATTAGAATGGGCATAAAAATGAGTCAGACCCGGTTATGTAATAGAACACTATATTAAAGGAACCCGGGAATCACGGGAATTTCAATAAAAAAATGGTTCATTGAAGGGAGATAACTTTCGTTAAATAAATTCAAAAAAATAACAATGATCGTACATAATGTTCCATACCACAATATTCTTAATTGGACAATTGGTCCATAATGAGATGAGAATCACCTACCAATGACATGTTACGTAATTACAAAAATTTTGAAATATTATAGATTAAAAAATACGATGTAAAACTAAGGATATCACAATTAGTAAAGTGAATTATTCAGTGGAGTTATCAATTTTCAACCAACCTCTATAGCTAAAATGAAAACAAAAAGTCAGATGGGCTTAGAAGTGTAATCTAAATACATGCAACTATTATTAAGCGTACGCATAACCGTCCAGGTAAGAATTTTTTGTTAACGCTCCGTCCTGCCCTTTTGTTTCCAATAAACTTGATTGTCCTCCTGAATAAAATACTAATTCCTCCGCCTCTGTTTTGTGCACCAAGCCCTCTTTTTTTTTTCTAATCCTTATATTCAAATGATTGTGTCACCTTAAACATATAACTGACAGAGATTAATATCAATTATATAAAACAAGTAGCTGTGTGCAGAACCATCAGGGATGATTGAGGAATGGACTTTGTTATGGTCGTGGCAACATTATAAATAAAGAAGAAACCGGGAATATTTTGATTTCAAGTACGAAACAAATCTCAATTAACCCGTATTTCACCACACATTGTTTGCCCAAATTGCTGGCCAGGTAGGTGGTTGGGCAAGAAACGGTTTGACTTAGATATCAAATCGTTTACTCTGAGTACTTTTTTTCCGATGAATAAAACAATGTGCCTTTGTTTTCTGGTATCTTGTAATTCCCTGGAAAAAAAAATAGAAACAACACACAATAGATAGATTGCAATAACCAATAAGTGATCGACGATGATAACACCCTAAGTAATATAAACTCATTACACACAGATCCAATTTTCATTCACCCAATATCTAAACCCCAAGTGCGATATTGACTCAAGACTCCACTCCAAGCGAACACCCTAAATTAAATAGAATTGAATAATTAGAACCACTGAGAAAGCTTAGAGGGAACCCCCACCTTCCCAAATAGTGACTACCACCACCAGGGAACCCATTAGTAAGGATAATAAAAGCCATCAAGTAATCTTCCCTTTCTTCATCAGGAGGCCACTATGGATAACACCAATATACCAAGTTGTTGCAATAAATAGAAAAATAGAGCAAAAAAGGCAAAAACACAATTTTAGTATATAATATTAGAGCCACTTTTTTGTGGCCTTGGGGCTCAGCTCACTCCTGAAATCACATGTCAAGCACATACAACACATAGATTTTCATGTACAATCTGTAAAAAAAAGATAAAAAATGATAGCAAAGTACAAAGACGTATCTACAAACAAAATCTCCCCTTAAAAATAAATCGATAGTAATTTTTCAACATGCAATGATTTCGTTTGCGTATATTGTTTGAAACTGTGGAAAATGCAGTCCCCTCATCTCGATCGATTTCCTTTGATCTCCTGATAATAATAAAATCATGCCTATAAGAAAACAAGATTAGGAAACAATATAAGTAAACTAACATAACTGCACACTATGTGGAAAATTATTTTACATTAAAAAAAAATATAGTAATGCACGCACCTGTAAGTACCGAACAACCTACAAGAACCAAACAATACTTTGCGATTGTCCTCCTCCAACTTGTAATTCTGTAATTGGTTTGCTAATTGCAGGTATGGATATTTTTCGAAAGAAAGTTGTCATGCACGAAAGAAGGCTATTCCCTACTCTCCCCCCGTGTTACTTTACATAAGATGGAAATGAATGAACAAGTTAAAAAAAATAATATAAACACACCAAATTTACTAGGCCGGTTTGTGGAGAAAGAAAAGTGTTGCCTGCTGCACAATGAGATTAGCACAAAACCAGAGAAATACATTAATAAACGCGACAACCAAAACAATATTCCTTAAGTTGGCTACAAGTCCTTGAAAAGATTGATCAAGTAAAAAAATAACCAATGACACTAGATTTTATTCCCAATTAGAAAAAACAAGGGACCCAAAGACAGTTTAAGCGCATTTTCATTAATTCAATTATTCACATACACAGATATTATACACATTCTTTACCAAAGGTTTATATGTAATGGAAGGCATTTGACAAGATATCCTGCATTAACTTAACAAGGAACATTGAGATAAATTTTGGTTCAAACACGCATATATACTACAGATATATACATCAAATATTCTCACGGTTACAAACCCTTTAACACCCAATAAATAATATATACATACACACATGATCATCATAACCTGTATAATGCAAACCATTCAACAAGAGATGGTCATTATTTACGAACACACACATTAACTTTCTCCTACAAACACAAACTAGACTCACAGATCAATATACAAATTACTTTGATTTTATATTAGTTGGCCCCTGTTATATATGAAGCTTGTTTCATGTCAGTCAATCAGCAACCGAGTGAACTAAATCCAAAAAAATAATTAACCTCAAACGACAATCAAAAAAAAATTGTACAGGATGAAACAAAGATACAAACTATCTATCTTAGAAACTGTCCACCAATAGAAGTGCATGAACACACATATCTAAGTAGAAGTGTAATTTAAGCAAATTCACGGTAAAAATAAATGGATAACCAAAGTACAATAACATTTATAGATAATAAACACAACAACAAACAAACATCATAATGTGTTATAAATAAGTATCCCAAAGTCAACAATCAAACCGATAAACCCATAAATCCGCTGGAACCACAATCCATTAATCTAACACTGTACCAAAAAGACGAAGTATGGATCATAACAAAAGAATCAGGATTTGTGATTCCGTGCACGAATCCGGAGATTCTCATGCACTCCGGTGCTCCTTTAACATTTCCACTTTCCGACTTATACCTTTGTATGAAGTCTTCTGTAGACTCTTCGTCTCTTTGTTTAATGTTGTGGAGCACTATGGGGTCTCTAATACATTTTTTCTGTTAGAGGTAGTTTTTCAGGAATGCTTCTCTTAGATCATTGTAACTGCCTATTGACTCTGGGGCAGATCGTCAAACCATACCCGGGCGTTTCCGGTGAGTGTGGAATTAAACATGTGACACCATGTTGGCATGGCCCACCTCTCCGTTTTTGCTGCTGCCTGAAAGATTTTCAAGTGATCTTCAGGATCTTCGCTTCCGTTGTATGTTTTCACATGACTTGGCATTCGTGTTTTCGGGAAGTCGAAGTGACGGATTCGAGACGTGAACGGATCAGTCTCGGCACATACCCAAGGTTGGGAGAGATCATCATCTTCGATACTGGATTTTTTCCTTCGTAATTTAGACTTCCAATGCCCGCCTTCACTATCTTCACTTTCAGAGTAATTTTCTGTATACCTTGAGCTTTCCTGACGGCTATCGGAATGCGCGGAGGTACTCCGTCCTTTGCTTCCGAGCCTCTTGAACACGGTGCTCTCCCTTCTTTCCTTATTCTTGTATTCATGCCGTGGCGATCTTGATCTTTCGCGCCTCAATCTAGTGAAGACGCTAGGATTGCGACGCGGGCTGCGAGTGCGTCTCTATCTTCTTGGCGATATTGTCCTGGATTCAGAATACGCTGATTCCTGTGCCCTAGTGCTTTTCTTCCGGGCATCGTCAAAGTCGAGCCTTGCTTTTACTTCATCCAGCTTTTCTTTCTTTCTCTTCTCATACTCGTACTTATCTGCCATGATTGGTAGTAGTTTCTTATAGTGCTTTTCGCAAAACTCTTCGAGATCTACAACGGATGTAGTTCTCACGGAGTCCTGGAGGATTTGTTTGTTCCTCCCAGTCGTATTTCTCACATCAGACTTGGGATGACTAGGGGTAGGTTGTTCGTGATTGCTCATGGTGAGTATTTTCAAGGAACGCAGTTATATCGGTCTCATGGATGGCGCCAACTTGTTAGTACAAAAACCGTGTATGAGGGTGAATATGGGTCTATATTCTTTATTGGGCTGGGCCAATGAATGGGTTGTGACGTAGATCTTGCACTAATCTAAGTGATGAAGAGATAATCTGCACAAATGAGAGTAAACCGTTAGCCTTACCGCAGGGCGGACCCCACGATTAAGCTCCGGCGTGAGAGTAAGTATACATGTTTGTCAGAGAATGTCAGAGTAAGTATACATATTTGTGTGTATTAATGATTAGACACAAATGTACCTCTTTGGGGTGTGAAATGACCCCTATTTATAGGCAAGCCTAATACTAGGGTTTCCTAGTATTTCGCTTGTGACTGTTAGTAGCCGGAGTGGGTCCCTTGTCGGGCAAGGGTCCACGTGTAATCGTGTTTGCGGACATGAGTGTTGTACCGCGGTTAGTGTTTGTCCGCGGAAGTGCAGCGGGTACGGCTTTGAAGATACTCACGTGCGTCTTTGAAATGTCCGGAGCATGACCCTTATCAGGCCTAGCAGTCCGGCCATTTGTTGTATTGGGCCTGGGCCCATATGAGTATATTATGAACTAAGCCCAGTAAGCTTGGTGCTCATACTACACGTCATCATCAACTTTGGTTAATAACAAATCCTTTAGATCCATTTTGATTTGTTTTTGAGTTTGCAACCATTAGTCTAATCGGCATCAATGTTAAAGAAGACAAAGATTTTTCATTTTCAAATATCGTTTTCTTTATATGAATTTTGTTTTTCGTTTTTAAAATCTAGATTTTAATTAAGATACATGATGATGATGATGCATTTCGAGTTCAACACGATGCGGTATGAAAACGAAGATGGTGCGGTTTGCGTATCTTGATGATGATGCAAATTTGCTTTTGCAGCTAATTTCATGATGATTATGATGATGTTGTTATCTCACGACAATTATGACGATGTTGTTATCATTTTAGGACGACGATGTGAACAAATTTATAGGAAACAATATCTATGTTTTTGAATCTCAATTCAAGAACTAAACAACTCTCAAACAACATATCACCAAGCGTGATCTTAATCAAGAACCAGAAACAAACCTCCACTGTTAATCAGGTGTGATTCAATTACCTAATTAGTGATTGTTCTATTAAAAAACAACTGGAAACAATGAGATATTGAACACAAAATTTAGAGAGAGATTGGATCGTATGAATATAGAGAGAGAAGCAGATTTAGGGTTATGACCGTCATAACCCTGAGCCTTCTTTATATAGGCGGTTGGGATTTGGAACTTGGCAACTCTAGTTCTCCAAGCTTCCTTAGCTAGCCACTTTGAGACATAACTTCAATATCAACTGTAACTAAAATACAAAAAAGACAGGACCGGTCCCTCAAGTTTTATGTTCGAGAAATAGATTAATCTTAACACCCTCCCTTAATCTTATTCTAGAACATGTCAATAAGACCCATTTTGGAACACATCAGACTGTGTTGTTTTGTATCCAATCCCTTTGTTAGAAGATCTGCAATTTGATTTGTAGTTTCTATCTTTACAGTCTTAATTACCCTAGCTATAATCTTTTTTTTTTACAAAATGTAAGTCAATTTCAAGATGCTTAGTTCTTTAATGAAGGATGGGATTAGCAGCAATTTTAATTGTTGAATTATTATCACAAAACACTTTTACATGTAACAATTTTTACAATTCAAATCTTTAAGAATTTTGAGAATCCAAACAACCTTAAAAGTCACAGAAGCAAGAGCTCTATTCTCTACTTCTGTGGAAGATTTAAAAATTATGTTTTGTTTCTTACATTTTTAGGAAATGAGAGAACTACATATAAAAACACAATAACCAGTAACAGACCTTTTAGTATCAGTACATCTTGCAAATATACATCTCAGTATGCTTTTAAGTCAATACTAGATGCAGACTGCTTAATCACATTTATACCTTTACCTGGAGAACTCTTCACGTACCTGATAACTTTTAAGGCAGTTGTCAAGTGACTTTTAAGAGAACTATGCGTAAATTGACTAAGACAAGACATAGTATAAGAAATATCATGTCTAGTAGTGGTCAAATAGATTAGTTTACCAATCAACTTTTGGTAATCAGTAACATTCTCAAGCAAAGGTCATTATCCTTTGGTTAAACAGACAAAGAAATATTTGGCTGTAAAGGAATATAAGAAGGTTTGCTTACAAGTAAACCAAACTCATCAATAAGTTTAAGGCAATATTTCCTTTGATTCAAATAGATACACTTAGATGTTTCTAAAACTTCAATTACAAGAGAGTATTTTACTTTTCCCAAATCTTTAAACGTGAATTTAGTTTTAAAAAACTGTTTAAATTTATTTATTTTAAGTAAATTGTTCCCAGTGATAATGATATCATCAACATATACAAGCAAAGCAATAAAGATATCATCATAAGACTTAGTGAATAAGCTGTAACCACTTTACTTTGCACAAAACCACTTTCAATATAAGCAGAGGTAAGTTTAGCATTCCATTGCCTAGGTGCTTGTTTTAAACCATACAAAGATTTATTCAATTTGCACACTTTAGTTTCATCAGCAGGAAAATAACCAGGAGGCAAATTCATGTAAATAGTCGCATTCAAATCACCATATAAAAAGGCATTGTTTATATTCATTTGATATAAAGTCCATCTAGATTGAGCAGCTAGGTTAATCAAACATCTAACAGTAACAATCTTAACCACGAGATAAAAAGTTTCATCAAAATCTATTCCCTCCCTTTGATTAAAACCTTTTGCAACTCACCTAGCTTTATATCTTTCAATTTCCCTATCAGACTAATACTTTATCTTAAAGACCTATTTGGAACCAATGGCTTTTCTTCCAACTGGAAGATCATCAAGTTCCCAAGTATTGTTTCTGTAAAGAGCATTCATCTGAGCATTCATAGCATCAATCCAATGCTTATACTGAGATACCTCAAAATAAGACCTAGGTTCAGACCCTAGGTTCTAGTCCATATTTCACTTTAGAATCAACTATAAAATCATTAAAGTTCCTTGAAAAAAGGGTCTAAAAGACCTTCTTAAATTTTAAAGTCATTAACTTGATTAATGCCTTCTTGAGGATGATTTTGTAAATCATCACCCTCATAATTCACTATATTTTCCTCAAGGTCTGCAGACCTCTCACCCTCACTGGCAGATGCATCTGCACCCTGAAAATGACTACCATCGTCTTCATTAAGGGGTGTAGAAGGACTACCTGAGTGAGAAGGAAGAGTGCCATGCTTTTTAAGGCTGGGATTCCTTCTCTCCTCATCATTGGGTATATCAAAAAGGTCATCAAGTGTATTAGTGTTGAAAAAACTCAAATGATTCATATTTTGAGCAGAATTATCAATTGTAGAAGACATATTTTATTTAAAAGGAAAAATATCCTCAAAAAACTTAACATCCCTAGAATAGATAATCTGTTTATTATCAAGACTCCACAGCTTATATCCTTTCTTAAAATTTGAATATCCAACAAGAACACGCTTTTCAGACCTACTACCAAACTTATCATGGCTGTTAAGAATAGTGGCATAAGCCAAACAACCAAAAGATCTCAAATATTTGAGAGAATGAGGCTTATTGTAAACTAGGTCATAAGGGGACTTTCCATTCAGCACAAAAGTAGGCAATTTGTTAATCAAATAAGTAGCAGTTAGAATGCATTCAGTCTACATATATAAAGGAATCCCTCCTTGAAAGAGAAGGGATCTAGAAACATTAAGAAGATGCACATGCTTCCTCTTAACAATGTCATTTTGTTGAGGGGTATAACTACATGAGGTCTACTGCATAATAGCATTCGATTAACAAAAAACATTAAAGTGTTGATTAACAAATTCAGTACCATTGTCACTCCTAAAGATATTAATATTCTTTTTAAACTAAGTCTTAATGAAGTTGTAAAACACCAAGATATTTTTAAACACTTCAGTCTTAGATTTGAGCAAGTAAACCCAGACTGCTCTTGAAAAATCATCAACAATTGTTAGAAAAAATCTGAACCCATCCTTACTAGTGACTTTATAAGGTCCCCATAAATCAAGATGAACAAGTTCACCCAATTCAGTTGACACCTGATCACTAAGAGAAAAAGGTTCTCTAGTCTGTTTTGCCCTTTGATAGACATCACAGACTAAATCAGATTCCTTATTTTCAAAAATTAAAATAGGTTTTAAAACATCCAAAACTTGGTCAACAGGATGACCAAGTCTGCAATGCCAAGTTTGTTTAGACAAAAAACACACATTATTAATTTTAGAACTCACAAGTCCTATACTTTGATTTCCATCAAATTAATATAATCCACCAATTTGTTTACCAGTCCCTAGAATTTTCCCTGCCCTCAAATCCTGGTTTAACATATAGCAGTTCATCTCATCAAATGCAACAATCAATTTACTGTCTCTAGCAACTTTATGCACACTTATTAAGCTAACACAATATTCATGCATAACTAGAACATCATATAAAGTCAAATAATCAGTTAATGGCATCTTTCCAATTTTAGTTATAAATCCTCAGTCCCATTGGGATGAGAAACCTTAATTTTCAAGTGAGAAACATCAATGACATTAATAAGATTCTTATCAGTGTGGGACATATGTTGATTGGCCCCTAAATCATTAATTAACCCCTTAGAAACCAGTTTTGAGTGCATTAAGCTATTAGAACAAAAGAATTTAACAAAATTCTTATTAAAGAACTTGCTAGAATTAACAAAAGTACCTGCCATATTAGCATGTACACCTTCTCCACTTATAGTATTTTCCTTAATTAAGGAATAAGAGCAGCCATTTGTTTATCAGAAAATCCATTAAAAGAATTGAATCTCACAAAATTATTATTAAACACATTTTTTTTCCTTAAAGTTTAAACCGGCTTTCTTTTTACCAAAATCAACAGGATATCCAATTATTTTAAAACATCTTTCAATGGCATGACCATTAAAACCATAATTTTCACAAACTAAGGCAATTCCCCTAGCAGTTCTCATATTCCCATTATCATTAGTTCTATTTTCATTAGAAGGTCTTGGAAAGCTTGTAGTGGTCTGAGACCTCTGAAAGTTCCCTTTATTAGGAGCATTAGCAGAAAAATCAGAAGAATGTGACCTCTGAGAGGTTCCAAAAATGCTACCAGAAGCAACCTTGTGAGATTTGTAGTAAATGGATTTCAGATACACAATAAAAGTAATCTTATGATCCTAGAGAGAAAAATCTAATGAGAGAAAGGGATGGAAGAATAAATCAAAAACATACACATGAACTATGTGAAAAATGATTCAACCAACACCTTCTTCATGTGTGGAGATGGTATTTATACAACATTTGGATCGGCTACCCATGGATAGTCCATGGGTTGGCCTAGTTAGATTACTAGATATTATCTTATTTAGTCTACGAGCTAGGAAGTTAAATATGTGGAGTGACCAAGTCTTTTCTAGAATCCTAAAAATCTCCCACTAAGGTAGGTCACTTCAATTATAAATATCTTAAGCTTAGCATTCTATGAATGTTCTTCTATCTTGCTCATAGACTTAAATCTTGATCTTTATCTTGTATCTTTTTGTAGTGTTCTTTGATCTTTAATCTTGAGCTTATTCCTTCATGCTTGATAAGTTGTGATCTTGAGCCTTTATCACTTGATCTTGAACTTCTTGAGATCATAAATCTTGCATCATCACTTGATCATCTTGTAATACTTTACCTTCTTGCGATCTTGTGTCTTTGGACCAACATGCTCATACTTTGTGATTTATTGAAAGTTGTCTAACAATCTCCCTTGATAATCTCTAACTTGATTACTTCATGACTTTAAGGAAGACGTTGAGTATCAGAGTAGCAGAAGTCTTTAACTTTATTTAATCTTGAGATTTCTTGATTTCTTGAAACTTTAAGTCTTGAGTATGAGCATGCGATTATGAATCTGACTCAGCTGGAATGATGTCTCGCCACCATCATTTAAACTTGCTTTTAAGGGTTAGCAATAAACAACAGATATGGACGAATATGTCTTTGTCATTCGTTGAAGTTTGATAGCGATAACCTCCGGTTCCGTGATGACCGTTTTACAGTATAAATACCTGTTCAGGTATATTCAATTTTAGAAGAATCTCCTTGACAAGGTTTCGAGCTTGAAGTGTTGGATCCTCTAATGCAGATGCACTAGATTCGCTATACTTGCTAGTTTACATTACCGGAACGTCTCAAAGCAAACAACACAATAATGAGTGAATCAGTTAGCTACTATCTTACTGATTGAGTCGTCAATCCATATACTGGACCAAAATTGATATCCAGTTGACACAAGATTGATTCATATAGAATCTCGCAAGTCACCTACCATAGTGCTGCTTGATGTTGACACTGGAAGGATTTCAATTCGTCACTGTTAAATGCTAAGGAGCATCACTCTGAATGTTCTGGCAAGATCATAAGGATAGTGCGTAGGACTCTTAGATACCACTTGTGTTCTTTGTTTGTGAACAACAAGTGTATTTTGGAATTGTGTCCTAGTGAGATTTATGTTGATCTCTTTTGGCTCTAGACTCTATAAGTGCGTTTTGGTTTTAGTGATCGGAGGCTAGAGCTGACTGTCACCTTTTTAATACCAACTAACTCGGAATGAGAAAGTTGATAGATAACATGTTTATCTCTGTAGGAAATGAAACAAGAATCTTTTGAGAGACCTTGAGTGGCTAGGGAGAGTTGTGCATTGCATCATTGGGTCCATGATGACTATCTTCAATACCAGCAATCATCTTTGTGATTCTCATAGCATATGTATTGATTCGGTTTCTGCCTAAGTGTATGAAGGGCTTCTCTCTTTATACCCTTTATCCTTGCATTTCTTTTTCATTCTTTAACCCCTTCAATGTTTACCAAGAAGTCATCACTAGCACCTTGTTGTGATTGTTCCAGTGCTAGCTCATGCCTTAGTTAACATTTTTCCCTTATTATCGTTCAACTTCATCTTTCCTAAGGACTTTTAGATCTATCTATAGGAATGTTCTTGGGTAGATCCCTCCGGTTCTGGTTGGATCATTAGACTTATAACTAACCTTAACCGCCTTATGACACCATCGCCATCATGAATTTGTTGGTTGTTGGGTATAGAGGTCATAACCATAAAACCATTTGAAAATCAATCAAAGTACAGCTGATATAAATCAAAATTTTTGGTACTTTGATAGTTTCATGTTTGAAAAATGCTCCCCCTACACATGTGCATCGATATACGAAAGTGTTTTACACATGAAGGGAAAAGCCCGTACTTGAGTCAAAGACTATCACATTACATTTTAGTCTAATCCCCCCCCCCCTCAAAAATAGCATACTATATGATGTTTTTGATATCAATGGATTAAAATGGCTATTTGAGATTTTCAACCACTTGGGAGACAATGGTAATAGCATGATTTTCTTGGAACATTTTCCTTAGCTCCCCCTTAATTATTGAGGGCCTGATATAGTGTTGAGTACATAATTATGAAAGATTTTGAATTTATTAAAAAAAAAATTTACTCGAACACTATATATATTTATGAAGTTGCACTACATTTTACAAGATTATCATTGAATCAGAAACATATCTTCAACCTTAAGGCTTTTGAAAACTATGAAATTATTTCCAAACATTCCTAAGTCTTTTAAAAGTATGAGGTGATGGCAAAATTGGTCGTATGTAGTTTTAAGCCTAAGTCGCTAATCTTGAACGTTGAATTTGATCCCCTTAAGTTATTAACTTATAACAACGTAAGCCCTTGGGGTTAAATAAATTAACTCCCCCTTTAATTATTATCCGTTAAGTTAAAACTTTTCCATATACTTTCCGTGACTTGCTGAAGATTATTCGAAAAATGCTTTCTCCCCCTCGAACAAAGACCCGCATCTTATTCAAAGATCTATTGTATTTGTTTGAGAGGTCGAATTTTCTTGAAAATCTGTTTGTGATGTCAAAAACTTATTCTGATTTTGATACAAGACATTTTCAAATGATTAACTCAAACACGATTTGTAAAATCAATATTTTTGAGAAAAGTTGTTCGGGTTAAAGAAGATTTCTCTTTTTTTGAAAAATAAATGCACTGACACGTACACTTATCTTATCGAGAAAGCACGGGTTGTGTAGAAAAGTATACACATGCCATTTTGCATGAACATTAAGTAGATCATGCCCGAGAAAATTGCTTTTCCCGTTGAGAGGTAAAGTTATCTTTTTGGCGATATACTTTTTTTAAAATTGATGACCGGGTTACAATCTCAAATAATTATAAACCATTGACATGTTTTGAAAACATTTGAAAATTATGCTCGAACTTTATTTACAACTACGTGTCATTGTTGAATGACATTTCTAAGGCCGTAAATATTATCGATTTCAGAAGATATGTCAAGATAAATATTTTTGGATTTTTCTGTTTTTCTAATTTTATATTTGAGTTTTCTGGTTTTAAATTTTTCTATTTTCTTTTTATAAAATTTTTCTAAAAATGGAAAATCTTTTTGAATTTTTTTAATAAATATATATACATATGATACATGAAGAGTTTCCACCGTTACTCTTCATCTGATTCTGCAAGACGTTTAAGAGTTTCGAGACTCGTACTCTGCATTCCAAGTCAATTTCCCTTGCTAATGCCTTGGTGAATATGTCCGCAAGTTGATATTATGTCCTTACAAAATAGAGCTCAACCACGTCGTTCTCAACCTGCTCTTTTATGAAATGGTAATCGATGTCAATGTGCTTGGATCTTGAGTGTTGGACATTGTTGTAGCATAGAGCGATAACACTATTATACAACGAAATTTTATTGAATGCAAACCCACAATCTGTCAACTGTGATCTCATCTATAGGATTTGGGCACAACATCCAAATAGGGATATGTATCCTGCCTCTATAGTTGAGATAAGTGCTCTTCTGTTTCTTTGACGACCAGCTTACAAGTTTGTCTCCCAAGAACTATGCACTGCCAGATGTACTTCGTCTAGTGTCTTGACAACCTACGTGATCTGCATCTGCGTACGCTATTAATTCAATGCCGGTATCCTTTGGATACTAAAGACCTATGTTTATGGTTCCTTTCAGGTATCAAAAGACTCGTTTAACTGCAGTAAGGTGCTTTTTGGTAGGCTTTGCCTGATACCGAGCACACATGCAGACAGCAAATACTAGGTCAGGTCTGCTGGATGTAAGATACATAAGGGAGCCAACCATACCACGATAACGAGTAGGGTCAACTGGTATCCCTTGTCGATCTTTATCGAGTTTAGATCTCTCCACCATTGAAGTGTCTACAGGATCACTAGATTTCATTCCATATTTCTTAATTATTTGAAGAGCATATGTGGATTGATTGATAAAGATGCCTTTGGGATTTTAAGAAATTTGTAATCCAAGAAAGACATTTTTCCCATCATCGACATCTTAAATTTTAAACTCATTATGTTTGCGAAAGTGTCACAAAGTTCAGTATTTTTAGAAGCAAAAATGATATCGTCGACATAAATTTGTACCAATAAGATATCTTTGCCTTCTTTCCTTATGAACAATGTTAGATCGACAGCACCCTTTGAGAATTTCTGGGATAGTAGAAACCTGGAAAACATGTCATATGAAGCACGTGGAGCCGGTTTTAACCCATAAAGAGCCTTCTTTAGTCTGACACGTAGTTCGGATGGCCTTGATCTACAAACCCCTCTTGTTGACTAACATAGACCTCTTCCCTTAGCACACCGTTCAAAAATGCAGTCTTGACGTCCATTTGGTAGAGAGTCATATTCTTGTGGGTGGCGTTTGCTATGAAGATTCTGATGGCCTCTATCCGTGCAACAGGTGCGAAAGATTCTTCAAATTCGATTCTTTCCTCCTAACGGTAACCCTTAGCTACTAACCGAGCCTTGTTCTTTAGAACTCCCTAAAATTCATCTAACTTATCCTTGAAAAGCCACTTCAGGTTGATGGGTATAGTATGATCAAGGTGGGGTACAAGTTCCCACACTTAAAGTCGATCGAATTCATGAATCTCCTCTTGCATGGCGTCAATCCAGCAAGATTCTTTCAAAGCTTCTTTATAATTCTTCGGTTCGACTTTAATGATAAAGGCATCAAAATAGCATCGCATGGCATCGGTTTGTAATTGGTGTCTTGTTGAAACCGGTCAAGAAGGGTTTCCAATAACATTGTCCAACGGAGGATCCTTTGTCCACTTTCTGAGATGATCAAACGGTGGGTTGACTTGATGCAAATTTAATGTAATGACATTCCTTGATGAAGATTCTTCATAACTCGGGTCTGGAGTAAAAGTATGGATGAAGGGATCATTATTAAATTGTGCATTTTGGTTTCCTTGAATTTGTTCTTCAACACCTTGATGAATGATTGAAGCTTGAGTTTCCTGAGTTTTGGTGAAGTACTAGCAGACGGTGCATCTTGATCAATTATGGTTGATGAAGGTGTACCGGTTGTATCAGCAGGTAATGAAGCAGCAGTGGGAAGCATAGGAGATACAACACTTGATGGAGGCTAAAAATATTCATCAAACAATGGTTGAAACAAGATATCCAAGTCTTTCTTAGAAGGTGGAACATATGGTGTTGAAGAAGAAGGGTTTTGCACGAGTCCTGAACTGATGTATCTAGGAGTAAAAATATTAGGCGCGGGTCCTGAACTGAATTATTCAGAAGCCATTTCGGTCATCTCATCAAATTCGACCTGAATTGTTTCCATGATCATTCTTGTCTTTTTGTTGTAGATCTGGTATGCATTCTTTGCAGGAGAGTAACCAATGGGGATACCGATATCAGCTTTGGGTTTTAGCTTTCCAAGATCTTCACTGTCATTGGTTGGATAACAAAAGGTACCAAAGACATGAAGATGCTTTAAATCTGGTTTACGGTCATGCATTAGCTCATACGGTGTTTTGTTGTTGAGTACGAATCAGGGATCAGTTTTGGGTATAAAAAGCAGTTGCCACAGATTCTGCCCATAAGAATAATGGAGCCTTTGAAAATATCCACATAGTACGAGCAGCCTCTACTAAAGTTCGGTTTTGCCTTTCAACGACATCGTTCTGTTGTGGAGTTCTCGCAACTGAAGTTTGGTGAGTAATCCCGACATCTTCATAGTAGCTTCTCAGAGACTGATTGACAAACTCGGTCCCATTATCTGTTCTAATGTTTCTGACAGTTGCATTAAGGGCGACTTGTACTTTCTTTAGAAATTTAATTATGAATTCTGGAGTTTCATCCTTTGATCGTAAAAATTTCACCCAAGTAAACCTTGAAAAATCATCAACGATGACTAAAATATACTTCTTCCCATGAATACTCTCTACCCGCATTGGCCCGCTTAGATCCATGTGCAACAGATATAATTCTTCTTGGTTACTATTTTCATCTTTGGGTTTATGACTATATTTCTTGCTCTTCCCTAATGAACACGCAGAACACAAGTGGTCTTTCTCGTATTTCAATTTGGGCAAGCCTTTGACAAAACCTTCTTTAGTCAGTTGATTAATGGCACCGAAGTTCAAGTGTGACAAACGACGATGTCATAACCATGATTAGTCTTAAAGGCATTGGATAATAAACATATTGGAGAGGATTGCAGCATATCTTCCAGTGAGATTGTATACAAATTTGTGCCCCGTGATCCCTTTAATAGATCAATACCGTCTAAATCACGAACAAAGCACGAGTGTTATCGAAAAGCTACTTCAAGGTTGGAATCACAGAATTGACCCACTGAAAATAAATTATGTCAAAGCCCCTCTACGTAGTAAACCCTTGAGATAGTTACATTCCCAATATGATAATCACCGTAACCCATAATCGCTGCAACTTGATCATTTCTGAATCTAACTATTCTCATAAACTTGCTGACAAAATTGATGAGTTGAGAGCGATGCCCGGTCATATGTTTAGAGCAGCCCGAATCCAAGTACCAAAGTACGATTTATACGACCTGCATTGGACACGAGAAGAAAATGGATAATTTGAAACAATGGATCCCCAATTATTGTTAGGTTCCGAGTTGTTAGAAGGCCTAGATTCTACAATCCTATGTTCACTACTCGAACACACATTTGTTGTTTCTTTGGGTCTCCATTGAGGGACACTACTTGGTTGTGTTTTTGTGATCACAGTTTTTTAACAGATTTCCTAGGAGGCACTATTTTAGTGAAAGTGATTCTAGTTAAAGGGCACTTATTTTCAACTATAGTGAATGTTCTTCCTGTGGGCAACCATCTGTGTCTAACAGCTGTAAACACTTTACCAGTAGGTTTCCATTCTTTCGTTTTAACGCTCTTAGACTTAGCTCTAGCACGTGCATTCACATCATTCAAATAATCAACAACACACATATCATGATTTGCATCAAACAAGCATTCATTACATGTAGAACACAAAAATTCTGAATTTACATTTAACACAACATGCTTAACATTTGCATTACAGACAAAAACACGATTCTTCTTATTCAAACTAGAATTAACATTCCTAGGGTAGACTTTTACATTTTTATGTTTCGGGTTGCTACTTGATGGTCGCGGGATCCTATTGTTCGTTGTATTTTTCCTAGGCTTTGATCCGATAGCATTAGTAGAATTATTTACTCCTGTAGAAGGCAACAAAGGTTTGTTAGTGTTATGAGGTTGGTGTGGCTCTACTTTTTTTGTTTGTTATTTTTAGATGTCTTACTAGACTTCTCAAAAGGAACTTGCCTAAGTCTGTTTATTGGTGTGACAGCAACCAATTTCTTACTATCTTTTTGGGAACTGGGGCATGTAGCACTAATATAGACTAACAACTCCTGAATTCGTGTTGTAAACCAAGCATAGTCTAACGCAATGTCTAAAGGCTTTAAAGCTCTAGCTTGTTCTACAATCTCACAGATTGTGTCAACATGTTCTTTGGTTTGCTTAAGGTAATCTAAGTTTAGGAGAAAGTGGTTCCAAGTCTAACTTATACATCTCTGGGGAAATCACTTTTGAATTATTCAATGATTCGGTACAATCAGTCACATTTTTTCCTTTAAAATCTTGAATGTGTTTCTTCAAGTTGTTGATTGTTGTGTTCTTTGCTTGTAACTGAGCTTTCAATGCATTTATTTTAAAAAATTCCCTAAATTCAGGAGCATCCGGATTATTGCATGGTCTGTCATTTCAAAAACTTTCTTGACTTTGTTGCACTTTAATTTCAAGAGAAAGACAATGTTTTTTAAGTTTCGAGAAACTTTTCAAAAGTTCATTGTAAACGTATTTTTCAACCATATCTTTCTTTTTTGAAAGCTCAGCCTCAAGTTCCAAACACTGACTGTATGCCTCAACATAACTCTTTTTCATGCCATCATATATATCAACAAGATCATCATTAGAATGCATAGCTAGATACATAATATCTTGAGATAGAGTTTGCTCCAAAAGTCGATCATTGTCAATTCAGAGTTCTTTCTTTTCAATCTCAAAATACCTTCTATCTATTGAACATTGCTCAACCTTGGTTTCTATTTGGTTAAAAACCGCTTTCATTTCATTTATTTCTTTAAAAAGACCTTGGTCAAACATTGCAAAATATTCTCTTAATGATTTGACAAATGGAATTACGTCTTTTTCGAAAGCTCCCCTAATATGTTCAAACCCCCAAGTACCTTCATTCTGCCCAGTTACTTTGGTTCAGACTTTTATCACCTTGTCAAAATTGTCAAGATGACTTCTTATTTTCAAAAAACTTTCTTTAACAATACTTATCGATGTAAGTTCACGAGGAAGATCATTTTGAACTAGTTCAGGTTGAACCAGTGGTTTTTTAGAAGTTGTTTTGGAAATTGATAACTAAAAGGATTGTTCTGCAGACAGTTGTTTTTTAGCAACAAAATGCTTAGACAATTTATTCAGTGCAGTATAATCAATGGGTGTGATGTCCACCTTTTTCTCTTTCACAAGTGGATTAGCTTGTTTTTCTTTCATTTTTAATCTACTCTCTTCAGCCAATATTAAAGTCTCTTCAGTATCAATCACATATAGTGTATCATGTTTCTTAACTAAGGTATAACCACAATACAACGCAGGTTGTTTTCGTTGAGCTTTACAAAGACACAAAGGATTTTGATACCCCAAGAGCTGTTTTATGGGTGTCATCATAAAAAACCTGAGGTTTCGTTAACATATGCATTGTTTGAACATATTGACCCGTTTTGTAGACAATGTTATCATGAGCTTTCTTTTTCTTTTCTAAATCTATGATTTCTTCAATGTATTTATCTTGTTTTTCAGAAAAGTATTTTTTCAAAACGTCCATCTGTGTGTTCAAAAGCTTGTTACTTTCAATATTTGCAGAAAGTTGCAACTTTAATGTTTGAATTTCTTTTTGAAAACTGTCAAACTTTGCATTACGTTCAACGATGATACCTCGCATTTGAGAATCAATATAATTTTCTCTATTGGTTAACTTAAAATTCTGTCGTTCTATAAAAATGTTGATATGTTCTTTGTATCATTCAAGCTCAGCGGTCAATGATTCATTCAGAGTCTTATTTTCTTGATCAACTGCATTGCATTTTGCTACTTGATTAGACATTTCCTCAATTACAGACATTATCATAGAATCTTGTTATTCAGGAGATGTAGTACTTTGAACAACTTCATTTTCGCTCTCTTTCATATATTATTCATATGAAATAACATTGTTGTCACTTGTAATGTCAATATTTGAATCGTCATCAATAACAGGTTATTCAGAATATTCCATCTCTTGAACACTTTGTTCAAACACAGTATTATTATGATAAGTGTCGTAATTTGGTACCTCAAAGAGAACATCTGAACCATAGGATGAGAGATTGGCCATGAAGGCTACTTGTGCTGCAGGTGCTTAATCACAATCTGAATCAAATACATCAATATCATATGACTGAAAGATAGCAGTGGTAGCCAGTACACGAGTATTAGTGCTGATGTGGGTTGATTGTAACACAGAAGTTTTAGAATCCCCTAGGCAGTGTACCTAATCGTTGTAGTGAAGTATAGGCAAGACTCGAGGGTTGTTATCGTTCTCTAGGGGAATAGTTTGGGTAGGTCGAATCGAATGTCACTAAGGTCTAAGGGTTGAGAGAAGATTATTTTTGTATTTTTATATTTTTTAGAAAGCATGTAAAATCTCGGGTTTGAAAGGAGTTTGTTTTAAACTAATTAACTACTAATCTAATTTAATCTAATCTAACTATGTGGAAACTCGTATAGGTAAACAAACGTGCTCACTTAATCATGCAATACTCCTTGGTTTGCTCTTCCTAATCCTATTGCCCGTCACCTTTGCGATGTAATGTGTAAGTATTTCCTAATTCACAAGCGAATTACACGAACCCACTTTCTATGCAATATTCCTTTAAGACAATGCACAAGTAAGGTAGTATGAAGACTATTACAAGGCTCCTATGAGTATATTACACGCCTTCAAACACTTAAAAGGTGATCAACCATATTAGGGCAAGGTAGTATGAAGACTATTGCGATGGTATCCTTTCTACACAATCATGTTTCCCTAGACGTCTTCACAATCAATAAAGAAGCTAGTTTTCTAGAGCCTAACATGCACATCCATCAACAAGAAGCAATAGTAAGAGGAATTACAAACCAAGTTTCATACAATCATAAGCAAACACTAATAAATTTAGCCTAATATGTTAATTGAAAGCGAAGAACGGTTAATTAAACAATACATAGACATATCGAAAGATTAAAAGGATAAAAGTACTGCACTTTAATTAATCATGGTGTAATGGTGGATACAATGGGGTTTGAGAACCCTAAAAACGACCCAAAGACTGATAAGAATCGTTCCCTAAATATTCCTCACGAATTCCACACCTTAAAACCAAAAACTAGGGTTTGTATATATAGGAAAATCATCGCGACAGCGTCGCTTGTTAATTGTGACGCTGTCACCTCGCTGAATCTTCTATGGGCTTCTTTAAGTCAGCTACTTCACAAATTTTTTGACGCCGTCACTTGGGCCTTCTGACGCCGTCGCAAGGATTTACGACGCCGTCTCAACGTACTGTATTCCCTATGATATCAAATTTTGTGTAGAGTTGAATTCTTGTCCGTTTCTTCTCAAATTGAGTCCAAGTCACGTGTATTTCCTCCAAATACCATCCAAATGCTAAAAACAAAAAAAACGATTAAGCACGTATTTTGGGCATATTTTCATGATTTAGGGGGTTAAATGACCCCGAAAAAGTATATAAAATGACACCTCATCAAATACCCATACACTTGGGATTTGATTGTTCTCATGCAAATGAGCTTTTCTACCTAGTTAATAGCAATATCGAGGGCATTTAACTTACTCAATAAAGATAATTCATGGCACAACCAATTAGGCCTTGTAATTAAAAGCACAAAAATTATATACTAGCACCTCACATAAGTTTTTGGATTCTCTCTTTCTCTCAGGTGTATAATGAATTATAACAATATAGGAAACGGGAAAATAACACTCATTACCTGTCATAGCATATAAATTACCATAAGCTTGATAAAAGATCAAACCTCTACCGCATTGGCGTAAGCACCTAGGAATTACTATCAAAGAGTGATGTATAGGTGTAGGGTAAAGGAAAACACGATTGGGGGATATTTAGGGAATTTACTAGTGGCAAGTCAATCATTCACAAGAATACATGTATAAGGCGTTGCTAAGCCAAGACTCGACCACACTAGGACAAAGATATACAATCTCTACATCAAACTCTTTCTTTTTCTTTTCTCGACTCTTTCTTGAACATAAACATAAACATAAGCACAATGGCAGCCCGTACATTTTTTTCTTCTCTCTTTTTTTATATATTTTTTTCGATTTTCTTTTTATTTTTCTCTTTTTTTCTTTTCACTTTTTTCTATTATTTTTTTCGTACACTTGCCCTGCTATTTGCTTGAAATATAAATAATACATATACATGACTTGGGGTATATAGACACACCCCTACACTTGAGTTTTGATACTTAATACATAAACTAACTGGTATGTGCTATTTTACACATACCTTTTACCTTGTAAAACGAACCCAAAAGACCAAAAACATAAAAAATGACAAATATATGTTTGTTTTTGTGTTTGTGTAAGTGCAAGTATGGATATTAAATAAATGGACAAAATCAAAGCAAAAACGGACAAAGCCGGACACGAGAAGGAAAGAGTGCACAAGAGCCGAGAAGTTTTCTAGGAATTGGTCAACAAAAAGTCACCTAAGGTCAACCATGGTCAACCCATAAAATGACAAAACCTTCAAATTACCAAAAAGACCCTTATTGTTAAATCTTTTTCACCAATAAACCCTAAACCAATAACACCGTTAGTCCTTTTTTATTAAAAGACTAACGGTCGTTAAGTCTTATTATAAACCCAAAAAAACTATTTAACCAAACCCTTGGTCCATTTCCGAGCCCAAAACCCTTTTAGCCCAAGTCAACCTGTTTAAAAACCAGGTCAAACAAAAGTTATAAGAAGAAAAGGGCGCGGGAAACCCCTTTTCACTGTTCACCGTCGTTCCCACATTTACCCTGCTCCAATTAACCTTCTTTAAGTAGAAGTTATCCCTTCTAGAAGCTAAGGCTGACACATCTGACACTCAGGTGTCCACGTTGGCAATCCCAACGCCTCTGATTGGCTAAGTATGCGTGTAGAGCTTTCAACGGGTGAGATCAAGTGACTAGAAAGCAGTTATGGATTAATGGTCTGGATGAAATGAAGGAGGAGCGTCCCTAGATCTAGAATCATCTCTTCAGGGCTATAAATAGCTCACTTGGATCACACAGCAGAGAAGGAAAAAAACTAGGAGTAGGAGTAGCTTTAGTGTAGTCTTAGTGTAGCTTATGCAATTTTAGCTTAATATAACATTTTTAATTCTGATTTCAATTGATGTAATTTCTTTTCAAGTATTGTAATCAACTTTTAGTTTTAATAAAATTTAGTTTTCTCTTATATCTTGTTAAATTCGATTTAACTTTATATTTAGCATCTTATGTTTTAAAAAGTATAATAAGCTCCTTATAAGCTCTCTTAAGCTACTCTAGTCTGTTTACACTCAGTTAAGCTCACAAAAGCTTAACTGAGCTTGTTGTTACTTTAATTCCTCTCCACATTTTACCTTAGCTTTAATTGGATGATGAACCAATCCTGGAAGGGTTCATGGACAATACCAGCTTATCTATGATAAGCTGGAGCTCAGTAGATAAGCTTTTTGAGCAAATTTTCATCCCTGTTTAAGCAAGGGATTCAGTAAGTTTTTCATTTTCCTTTTATAGCTTCATACTTTGCTTATTAGCTAAATCTGCTTATTATTTGCTTTTTGTTGTTGAATTCTTCTTAATGTTGCTTAATATAGATGTTTAATGATTGTTTAGTCATAGGATAGATTAAATATCATTGTCTGCAAGTTTATTCTATAAAACAGTTAAAAACCAAAAATAGTGGCATAATATTTTAGCTTATTGTTCATGCTTATTTGATTAGGAAAAGTTTTTCACTAGGTCTGTTTATAGCTTTGTATAATCTGGTATTTGCAATTTGTGCATTAATTCTGAATTTCATAAGCTTAAAATAAGTTTAAAATCTTTAAAGGAGTGTTTGGCACAAGGCAGCATTAACTTGAGTTAATGCTGCCAAGGCAAATTGGTTCTTTGGATTGACTTTAAATTTCATTTTTAGGTTTATAAATTCAGGATTTAAGGCAAATCTTAGGTTTGATCAAGTTTTTAATCATGTTAGAGAGTAGTAATTAATATCTTTTTAGCCCGCGCTTCGCTGCGGAGCGTGGGGCTATTTTTTTTCCTTGTTTAACACAGCAAACGACATTGACATGGTCATCATATCACAACCCATGTGGTTTCATTACATCAAAGAAATCTACATATACTGCATTTAAGAACTTATTACAGCCGAGACTCAAAGGAACAACCAAAGAATTTTCTGAATACTTATCCTTAAAGTTCACTTTCGGCTCTTCTGCCTGCATAAAAGGATGGATGAATATTAAAGTCTGAAATCACTTTCTGATAGGCTATAAATCAGGTGGCTCATTTGTATAAATCCGTAGTTCTTGATTCTTTTAGCTATGGAGATTGAGAAAAATGATTCTTTCAAAAGAAACTTAATAAAAAAACTAATACAACTCAATCAAGCTTTAGATACCTTTAAGCGGAAGATTAGGTACAATGTGACCTGCAATAAAATAGAACATTTACGTAACTGATTTTTTTCTGCCATGATGTCATATAAATACTACTGAACCGGAAAAAGTCATACCATTTGAGGAGCATGCTTATAAATTTTTGCACTAATTAAGTAACAAAATATCTCAATCTAACAGCACGAAGGGAAACATATGTACATAATTTAAAGCTTATATAAGCATATTAAGTCATATAATGCACATCATAAACACGTCGTACATATCCATATGAAAGAAAACAACTTACCCCTGACCTGAACGCCATTGTGAGATACGCATAGTTTTGTCCAGGTTGTCATTGGACTATCAAAGCAGCTCTTCTATGCACGGCTTGGTATTTAGATTCTAAATCCTGTTTTGGTTTTGAAACATTAGTAACATAGCTACATAAGTGATTGCTATTTCTATATTGGCATATACTTTTAAAAAGTAAGCTGGGAAAATAAGCCAATCCAGACACCCCCTAAGAAAGCAGAACACTGTTTGCTGATGCCTATATATTCATATATGAACAAAAGCAGTTGATGCGTAAGAATCGCTAGAATGCATAACGAACATGTGAACTATAAACCAACATTAGTAACATAGCTACATAAGTGGTTGCTATTTCTCTATTGGCAAATGCAAGTATGACACTCGAAATAGCAATCACATATAATTTACTTTCAAATGAAATAATAATTTACTTTTAAGTGATTGCTATTTCTCTATTGGCATATGCAACAAACCAACCCCAAAAGCCCAAAGTAAGCTGGGAAAATAAGCCAATCCAAACATCCCTAAAAGAAAACAGAACATTGTTTGCTGATGCCTATTAGCCTATATATTCATATATGAACAATACTTTAACAGGTAACAATGTGTGAAACTTTATCAATGGCAACATTAATCAACAACAGTAATCACCTATGAATCATGCTGATCATTCGATATCTGCATCTCCATTTTCGCTCCCCCAATACCACTGAACGCACCTTGATTTGTTTGACGTTGTTACTGATGCTGTTGGTTACTTTTTGGGAATGTATATTGCTGCAAAGATTGGTTAGTCCGAACAACTTATTTCACACGCAAAGAAGCAGATATTTTCATTTTAATTTTCTACAAATGAAATGAGATAATGGACCTAAAAAGGTACCTTTTCTTGCTCGATTGGCTGGCGTAATGGCCTGATGATGTGGCTAACCTTTTCTTCCATTTTTTTTTCTTCTTTTTGTTCCCGCCTGTTCTCTTTTCCTTTCTCTCTTATTCTTGCTAGGCTTTCTTTGCTCCTTGATTCTTTTCCCTCTTTTTCTCTTTTTCTGCACTTCTTCTTTTTCTTTCCTTCTAACCTTTTCCATCTTTCTTGCTCGATTTGCTGCTGGCTAAATATATGGCCTGATGATGTGGCTCCTGATATGTAGGCTACATAAAAAAATTTAAAAAAAATATTATGGGGCATGCATGGATTTTAAAAATATTAGGGCGATGCATGGACAATATAGAAAATCAAATAAGACAGCTGCTAAATATATTACAGCTAAAAAGGGGTAACATTTGTGCTTAACTCTACTAATGCTATGCTACAGAGTGTTTCTGTTAAAGAAAAGTTCATCAATCAATGACATGTGTACTTTTTCAATAGCTAAAAAATCTATGGTAGTCGCTATTTTCAATTCCTATCAATCGCCTTTCTGATGCAATACAGTAGGCATAGCAGAAAAGTCGTCTTTTTACAACAATCAAAAAATTCAAAATAATCCGCATGAAGGACACAATGCTAATGCAAAAGTCGACGTCCTAACTATTTTCACTATATGCAAATTCACCATAAAAATACTAACAAAGATCAAATTTTGACCACAACCCAATTGAGCTAAACCAAAAGCAATATAAAATATCATATAAAGATAGCAAGATCATGATTCTTGAAACGAAATGCTAGAATAAAACGATTTAGTTTGCGTGATTCTAATTACTGAAAACTTATCGAAGATTATACATACATAGCACACTGAGGCAGTTTAGTCAACACATTATAGCAGCCAAGCAAACAAAAGGTTTAACCTAAACACTTACTGAATTGGTTGCCTCAAGCGTCTGCGTGTCTCATTCTCCCGCACCGTTTCTCTTAAACGTACTTCAGCCCTAAATCGAGAAATAAAAACATCAATTAACCCAATATAGCAAAGTAGCCAAAAACAACAAACTTCATATACATTTTGAGTCAAAAAAACCTTAAAACTCATTAACAAAGGTATCAATTAGTAACCACATCATATTATCTGGAATTTACCGACAATCACATCCTTATTAGCTTCAAATATGTGCTATTCTAACCACTTAAAAACAAAACGTCTAACCACTTAAAAACAAAACGTCTAACCAAAACTGAGAATACAAACCTCATTAGTTTGGAAGCGGGCGTTATTACCACCGTCAGCAAAGTCCGTGAATTTTTTAGCTAGTGATTGTAGAAATTGTATATGTTTGATAGGATTTGCTAGAAATAAAGCACCTGAAGTCGTTTTGAATCTTGACTGCTGCTATGTTTCTTCTTAACCGGTCAAATCGCTTGCACACTGAGAAACCTGTACAAAGAATAAAAAGAAAATCAGACATAGTCGCGCAAGTTTATACTTATCAGACACATGTTGCATGACATCATCAGAATAAGTACTTTCATAACTTTGAGCGTTATTTATGCAGATAAGAGGGTGTTTTGGATTGTTTTTAAAAGTGCTTCTCCCTATTTTTAAGCAGATAATCAGTTTTAAGCCAAGATCTTGACCGTGATTATGTTAGAACACTATCGTCGAGTAGGCTCCTTCAGGGAGGGATTCCAATAAGAACAATGTAACGCTGCAAAATTAGCATCACTTTCAGATCCTGCACTAATTGTTTTTTTCAAAGCATATAGTTTTTGTAGATCTTGACATGGTCATCATATCACAAAGACGTCTTCCAGCTTGTCTAGTATTTAAATCACAACATCCCCATATATAATCCTAATAACTTCCTAAGAATCGGGTCGGGCGGGTTTTTATGGTGTGAGTTTGTTTTCGCATACGTTTGTACATTCTATCTGACATAATATTGTTCTAGAGAAATCAGTACCGACTAACTTACATCAAAATAGTGAGAACCTATCAAGGCACTAAACTTGAGAACATTATTAAATGACACCGATGAAAGTATTTTATGTGCATTATACTTTCTTTGACTAATTCCATTAACCAACCTATGTTCTTTAATACTCTATCTCAATTGACTTGATCTCTTTATTCAAAATGCTGCACCATTTCACAGAACTTGTCAGCAACCCTAAACGACCTCACAGCTGCTTACCTATTGATACATGCATCCATTGGCACGTAGCTCATAAAAAGATAGTGTATGTGGCAACAAAAGTCGAACAAACTCGAGCATTAGTCATTTTTTAAATCTTCTAACCCACCTCAGATCCTAAACTACCCAAATATGATATTTACCCATTTCGACTCATATGACCAAATAAAAAATTTCCGTCCAAACTGTCCATTTTACCACACTTAAAACAAAATGTTTAATAAACTAAATGATACGTTATTTTCGCAACTTCAGCATCACACACTTTTTTCGCTCTCTTCTGCCTCATTATCTTGTGCCTAGACAAAAGAAAAAGCTCGGGGTCGCTTACCAATCACTACCAATACGAATGCTGGTGGTGTTGCCTTGCCAAGACGAATGCTAACTTTACATGGCCCCATCAATCAGGGACTCACAACTGTTGCATCATCGTCATCGCCTGCAATAGGTAGAAGCAGTAAATGAGGCTACAATCTTGTCGATTTAAACGGGCAAATTACAACGAACAGAAATATATAATGAACACAAATTTAAAAATTATTTTTTATGCTCGTATTTTAAATCGTACGATTTTAGTTTCATTTTTATTTGTAATATGCTAAATAACTCGCGTATAAAAAGAAATGAAACTAAAGGCCCAATGGAACAAAGCATCCCACGATTAGATGTTAGTATTAACGTTTAGTGAAAACAAAAATTCAAGCTATAATTAGCACCGATACCTTTTAATAGCGCCAGCCACCCATTTCGCCACATTTCAGTTGTTTCTCCACTGATGTTCTTCAACCGTAAGACGTTTTGACAAATACGCTTTGCATTCTTTTCTTGTCAGGTGCAAGTGTTGTGGCGTAGCAGCAAATCCCTGCACCCATTATTACCACGTCATCGTCTTCCATTATGAGTACAATTACATCAAATTTAGTCGCAAAACAGCACCGAATAACGTACTCCACATGCATTGTTATACAAATAAAATAGTGAGCATTAACCAATACATGATTTATCTAAAGATGTTTAGGCAAAGCACATTCTAAGCGACACGGCCTGCAGTTGGTACTTTAAGGTTGTAGAACTTCTCAATCTAGTGTCGTGATCTGATAAGGTCTTTAGCC
The DNA here is from genome assembly GCA_026074375.1 of Tanacetum coccineum. Taxonomy (NCBI): domain Eukaryota; kingdom Viridiplantae; phylum Streptophyta; class Magnoliopsida; order Asterales; family Asteraceae; genus Tanacetum; species Tanacetum coccineum. The sequence continues at coordinate 69,114 of BQNB010017778.1, forward strand.
ATGATCTTAAGAGCGCCCTGGAAGAAAAAAGAGTACACTTTAGGATCTATATGCGGTAAAAACGGGTGACCAAAAGGACCAAGACTTTAAGATGAAAGCCTACATAGAAATAAATGAAATAGAGCATCTTACCATCTGGCCTTGCTTAGCAATTTTCTTGATCCCTACGATAAGTTTTGTCTCCTGTGTCTGCAAACCTTGTCTCTCTCTTTCTATTTCTTTAATACATGTATCGATCATCCTCTTGTTC